>VUQG01019137.1:25546-58858 GCA_015106755.1 Etia nguti
CGCAGCTGGTTACCACAATGCCTATCCATTACTTTGATCTAAAGGCCATATGGTGGAGGAGAAACATTTGTGCAGTATATCGGTCAGTAACTGAATGAAGCAGGTAGTCCATATGGGTGTTTCTTAACCTTAAATAAACATCTTAATTGTGTTTTATGGACCTTGGACACTTGTTACCTTGTTTTCTGCAGGACCGACGTATTGAAGAGCTCACTCTGCTCCTGAACCAGTGCAGACAGTTCAGAGAGGTCTCTAGTAACACAAGGCAAGGTAATCAGCTTACTCACTCCTTTATCATTCCTTTGCAGTGCTTATATTATGACGTTTCAGCGTGATGAAGCCCATCATGCTTTATTTTTTTTAAAGAGAAATGGATTCTATTGCTGGAGTGGAATACAAAATCCTTCTCTTTGTTACTGTAGCACCATCTGCTGTCCGCACATTGTCGAATGGCAGGAGCCTGTCAAGCAGCAGTGAGGAAGAAGAGCAGGGTCTGACGAAGAATGGTGACACCTCGAGTGCAAAGTCCGAGGATGTGAAGTCTGAAGTGGGTGCAAAAAAATAAATAAATCTGCTGGTCTCGAAAGAGCTCATCGATTAGTTCCTTAAATATTTCAATGTAAGCGCAGCCTAATTATTTTAATTGTATATTAAAATGTTTATTAACCGCAGGCTTCGACAAACAGTTCTGCATCCCAGCAGACATCGATTTCATCAGTCCAGAAAGACAGCGATTCCAGGTAGTGCAGCCGCTTTTCATTCAAGGATCATTCCAATATTCCTTAGGAGGATCGAATTTATCGATTGTGATTGTCTTCACAGATCAGAAGTACAGACTTTATCAAGCAGCATGAATGACATAACAAATGGAACTACGCAAAAGGTATATTTCTTAAAATGTGACACAATTCATATGAACAGTGTTTTAGCTCACAATGCTTCCCTGCTTAGTTCTTTTATAGTTTAAGGTCTGCTATACTGTTTCTGATGAACGCATAAGAGAATCACAATTAATTATATATTTACAGATGTATTTATATTTATATTTACTCTATATTTACAGATTTGTGACTCTTTTATAATTTAGAAAAGTCACTGTCTTTTCTGTTTGTATCTACTCTGTTCATCCAGACTGGCCCAAGTGAAATGAGAAGTCACACGCTGCCTGTGAATTCCTCTCTGTCAGAACAAAATGGGATCGGAGACAGCAGCAGTGAAATACAGAGTCAAAGGTCTCCAGCTGGGAGTGAAGACGGAGACTCAAGCCAAAGTAAACCCCAGCATATTAAATCAAGTTTTCCTGACTGCTGTTTATGGTTATTTATTATATAATGGCTGGTGTTCTGTAATGAACCTTGGTGTACTGCAGAATCAGTTCTCCATTTCTACGGAAAAGGCGATAGCCTTGTAATTCCCATGAATAAAGGCGGTATTCATATTTGGAGGAAACCACTTTATGTCGACCAGGCTACTTTTGATCATAGCTAATTGCAGAGCCTCCTGACAGAGCAGATGGATCATGGTATAGACTTTCATACTGAGCACGCCCTCTCTCTTGCTCTGATTGACCACATTCATCCCAGCTCCACCCGTCCACAGCACGACTGAGCAATTTTAACTTGAGTCCCACCCTGATTTCTCTTTGCTGCAGTCTGCTGGAGTGAGATGACTGTCTGTAGCCTCTACCTCTACCATAAAGATCAGACCCTGTAAAATGTAGCCTCTAATCCCTTTCTTTTTCATGGGACATTAACTGATGAATTATTTGCTGAACTCAATGGTCTGTATCCTGAGTCTCTCTACTGAATAGAGCACTGTGTAGCAGCAGGCCACCCTGCATGCACCACTTTGCTCTTAAAGTCCTCTTTGGTATGAAAATGAAGGAAAAAAACAAAAAGCTTTTTATGTGTTTTTACTCAGTCACCACCATCATCATCAGGAGTTCAACGTTGACTGTGCCAAAATTACAGGAAACAGCTTAATCATCCATAGAGGCAATCAATCAAATGTGATTTATTTGGCAGGACTACAGTGGAGCTTTGTCTGCTTATATTATCATAATAAACAAAAATTTTAAAATGTATCTTTAATTTTTTTATGGTCTAACTGGCCATGTATAAGACACTTTGGATCATATTTTTACTAATTTACATAACATTTACTGTGGTTTTGTAACCTCCTAAAGGAAAGCCAGAGAAAGTTGATGACAGCACTTCAAGTGACACTTCCCCTGTTCATTCTGGCCAGCGAGCTGTGGGCTCACCAGAATACATGAAGAATAACAGGAGCTTCAAAAGACTTTGGGGAAAGTGAGTTTGGGAGCATATATAATTACATCAAATACACAGTGCATTGACCTAAATGACTGCCAGATAGGCAAAAAAACAACAACTAAGAAATGCAAAAAAAGGCCAAACGTTGATTGATTTGGACATTTATGATTGATTGATTGATTGATTGATTGATTGATTGATTGATTGGTATATTAACACATTAAATTATGTGAACATGGCATGTACCCTATGGTTTATATGATATATGACTTGATGGTTTAAATGTATATATATCTATAAAAAATACTTTCATGCACTGTCCTTTTGCCATCCCACTGACATTACTTTTAAATGTAAATTTTAAAAAACAACTTTTTTTAGCACTTACTGGAAAAAGATGTTACTGAATTGATAAATTAAGTAAATTAAATTTACAATATATTCTGTTTTTGCAATTCTGTTTTCTTTTTTGGATTAAAAAAGTACAGGATAACTGCTTCCAGTCACGTGAAAAAGATTTAGCAAACTCTCGCAGTCCTGTGAAACTAAGTACACCCTGAGGAATTTTGGCACACTCTTCTTTACAATGTTGCTTCAGTTCATTGAGTCTTGTGGGCACAGCTCTCTGAAGGTCTTACCAAAGCATTTTAGTCAGGTCTGCACTTTGGCTGGGCCACTGCACCAACTTTATTTTTTTTGTTTTTTTCTGCCATTTTGGAAATTTGCTTCTGTGCTTGGGTCATTGTCCTGTTGCATGACTTACTTTTGGTTTAGCTTCAGCTGTCAGACAGATGACATTACATTTGTCCGTAGAATACCTACGGTACAAAGGAGTTCATGGTCGAGTCAATAAATGCAAGTTCCTCAGGTCTTGTGGTTACAAAGGCAAAATAATTATCCCTCCACTACCGTGCCTGACAGCTGTTATGAGCTGTTTGTGCTGATTTTTCCACAGTGACCAAACATCTCCACTTTGTTTGGGTCTGTCCAAAGGACACGGCTCTTGTGGTTTGTTCAGATGAAACTTGCAAACCCAAGCTGGTTTCCATGTTCTTTTTAGAAAGAAGACACTTGTTTCTAACAATTTTGATATGAATTTTATGAAAGGAGGACTGTAACATTGCATTGTCTGACTGCCGTCCATTTGCTGGGTCATCTACTCCTGGGAAGATTTTGTGTTCAATGCACCTGAGTGCTGCAGACAAGCAAACTACCTAAACTTTTTCCTTTTACAGAGGTGCTCACACTTGTTGATGATCAGCTAGTCAAGTCCATTTGATAAACAGTATCTGGCTGTTACTGGCCCTCTTAGTTTCTAAGGAAGCAGTAGGGGTGTACTTACTCTTTCATAGGACTGCATAGAGTACTTTGAAAGCTTTCTTTTTCACATAACTGTATATTTAAAAATATTTCCGTTGAGAATTAATAACTGACAGTGTTTCTAGTCAGATTATTTTCTCTTCTCCATACAGACTTCGTAGAACACAGTCCGGAGGCCTTCCCGCAACAGATCCAGATTCTGGGCAATTTAGAAGAGGGGGACTGCGTGCGACTGCTGGTCCCAGACTGACCCGAACCCCCGAATCATTTGACTCAGCACGGTGAAATGCTATCTGATCTTGTAGTACAGTATTTTAAGGGATATGTATCTCTGAATTGACCCTTGTAATTTGCTGTTTTAAAATATTCTGCTGTGGTTTTCACGCCACATCCTGTTCATCACCATTTCCCAAACGACTACAATGAAACACGACTATTGGCTGATTCGCTGTTTAATAAAATTATCATAAATATTTGAAAAGATGACAATTAAAAAAAAAAAACTTCTTCTAATAAAATGACAGTTTTTAACATTAACTTTTTTAACTTCTTTCCTATCAGTGATATGAATATTCCATTCAGCCAGTGGACCAAGGAGCAGGTGTGTGGCTGGCTAGAGGACTATGGACTGGGCCAGTATGTTAGTCTTTCCAGACAGTGGGTTGAAAATGGACAAACACTTCTGTCTGCCACACCTCAGGATTTTGAGAAGGTCAGATTATAAACCCCTTACAAGCTATTTAAATAAGAAAAATATCTCAAATTTTGAAATCAATTACACTCCATATCATAAATTAAAATTCATTTTTATGTCTAAATATTTGACTTCATCAGAATTGCATGTGTAGAGAAAATCAAAATACCTCAGTATTTGTGTGATAAGACAAACTGTTCTTTCTGACCTCAGGAGATGGGTATGAAGAATCCACTGCACAGGAAGAAGTTGCAGCTTGCTCTGCGTGCATTCACCACTAAAGTTATAGAAAAGTCCTCAGAGCTGGACCACATCTGGGTCACCCGTAAGCCTATTTGTGTGGAATTATTTCAAATTCTCAGGCTTATGTGTTCACATGTAAATCAGATCTACAAATACCAACAAGAACATTGAACCAAAGAAAACAAAGCATGTAACTGTAAATGAAATTATAACCTTCCTCTAAACCATGAAATGTCTTCTATCTAAGCAGTTCCAGTGGACATGTTTTAAACACGTGAAGAAGCATTAAAGTGAATGAATGAAGTTGATGGATTCATGTTTGATTTTTACCAATTCAGGCTGGCTGGATGATATTGGATTGCCACAGTATAAAGACCAGTTCCATGAAGCTCGAATAGATGGTCGGATGATACAATATCTCACAGTGGTAAGGATTAATCCTACATGTACTGCATTATATTTTCTGTTAAAGATGTGCCCTGCAAATGCATTCATCTGGCTTTGAAATATAACTTAAAACCCCAAAACGTGCATTATAATGAACTGACAGATTTTCTACTGTGCTCATGCTGATATTTCTTTTTTGTTTGTTTTTTTCCTGTTGGCTCAGAATGATCTCTTGACTCTAAAGGTTACCAGCCAACTCCACCATCTTAGTATTAAGTGCGCAATTCATGTGCTTCATGCCAATAAATTCAGCCCAAACTGTCTTCGACGTAGGCCAGTGGAGGAGGTAGGACTTTTGAAAGCTGTGTCCCTCAAATAGAGTTCCAGAGCACTGTAGAATCAACACATTATGTTGTTTTTTTCACTTTCCTTTGTCACCTGACTTTATGTAACAATTGCTCTCTACTTTTCATGTTATTCAATATTCTTTGCAAAAAATTCGAAATCTTAACAGCTGAAGCTCAGACATAACAAACTTTTATAGACATTTAGAAGGAGGTGATGCTCTGGCTGATGTAATCGCATCTCTTTCCCACAAGATGGCGACAAAAAGTTGTCAAATATTTGTCAAGATAGCGCATCTAATTTTATACCTGCTTTCAAAAGCCGTCATGACTATTTGTTTATGTATTTCTTTAATGTGTTTAGAATACGTTTTACACAGGTACATGTATAATGGAAGCTTTTTTTATTTTCCTTTTTTAATTTTGCTTTTAGAAACATCCTCCTCCTTCAGAAGTAGTGCAGTGGTCTAACCATTGTGTGATGGAGTGGCTGAGAGCAGTTGACCTAGCTGAGTATGCTCCTAATCTACGGGGCAGCGGTGTTCATGGTGGACTGATTGTAAGTCATGTCAACTTTGAGCTAGAAGCATGATTCTTTTCTTTTCGATCATACCAGTTTTATGTGTTTATATTAGATGTGAGCAGAGAGTTAATTATGTTGCCTTTATCTTTGGCAAACATAGATTCTGGAGCCTCGCTTCAGCTCAGAGACTTTGGCCCTGCTTTTAAATATTCCTCCGCAAAAGACTTTGCTCCGTCGTCACCTCGCAACTGCATTTTCTGCTCTGGTTGGGCTTCAGGCCATGCAGGAGAAACGAGAATATGGCAATGCTACGGGCCATGTGCCCCTCACTACGACCGCAAAAGTAAAAGTAAGATCACTATTTAAATCAGTGAAATACTTTGTTGCTGTTGCAGCCTGTCATCAACATTGTTTGTTAATACATTTGCATTTTTGTGTGTTTTTAGCCGAAGAAGCTCGGCTTCACGCAATTCAGTCACCTCAGAAAGAGGAAGCCTGATGAATCTGCGGACTATATCTGCCCGATAGACAGTGGAGCACTAACAGTTAATGGAGTTTCTCGCTTGCCATCCTCAGCACAAAGGGGGCTCAGCCCCAGGTTGGACAGACAGGTTGAGAGGGAGGAACAAGTGGGGATCAAGGCTCAAACTAATGGCCTCAAACAATAATTATCTAATAAAGCACGAAACTCCATGCTCTCCACCCCACTTATATCTAAGTGACTTCATAAATCCAGGGGAAATTCTAATGCAGACACCCATGATGCATCTGCGTTGTGATTTGCCGAAAGGGCTGTGATGCAGTATTTAGCAATTATTAATTGTTGTTAATGTTTATTTAATCAGAAAATATTCATCTTAAGAAGGTGACGATTAATGCCAGTGTTTGAATTGTTTTAATAAAGGTACTCTGCATTCCTTATACAGTGGAATTCCAAGGCTTACAATTTTGCTTTTAAGCATTTTATCAAGTATTTTGTATGTAGACTTCTTTAGAGTTAGTAAGAATAATGATGACCTTTTCTTGTTGCACATGTGGATTTTTGTACAGTGTAATAACGGATCAGTTACCTTCAAAATGTTTAAAGTTACCTTTAAGTCTTCTGTATAAATCTGATTAAACAATTTTTTTGCAGCTTCAAATAAGGCTTATATTTAGATGAAAAAAAAAACAAAAGAAAAGAAAAGAAAACATCCATAACACTAGTTTCCAACAATTTTTGATGCCTTCTGGTACTTAAAGACTTAAAGAGACTAAAGACTGCCCAGCAACAGTCAAACTTTAATAAGACACAAACAATTGATGTCCCAGTTTTAGTAAAGGAATGTTATGACTCTTCCATTCAGACTTCTTGAACAGGAGAAAGCCTGAATATCTGTTTTAATGGAGCTGACAATGGTGCAATATTGCATGTTTTGATTTTGTTGACGCTTTAATAAATTAATCAAAAAACTAATGATCTCTATATTGGATTAGTTTTATAGTTTTCACACAATTGAAATGTTTTTTTCTAAAGCATCCCCTAAAGCATACATAGGGCTAAATATATGCAATCATTGTGAAGTAACTGCTATTATCCCCAGAAAAATGTTCTGTGGCTTTGTTGTAGTCAGATAAACAGAATGGAAACAATGTAAAGTTTCCATGGCAACTATTTCAGACCCGCCCCCATTCACCAACCACCTATCCCAAAACAAATGTAATAATACCTTAGGAAAAGGTAAATCCATTGTCTATTAATCTTCAGACTTCTGATTTTTCATGGTTTTTTTTTTCATGTTAGCCATAAATCAAGATGATCAACCATTGCTATGTTAACAATGTTTTAATTTCATGCAATAAAACTGAAATGAATTTAATGCATCTAGCTATATGGCTAAAAAACATTTATTTCTTCATCTGTAGGATCAACCAAACTAAGGCAGTGGTGATATAGCAGCTCACAGGTGATTAATAACTGCCTAAATTCATCTAATTCTGCCTAGCTTTTTTCTAAATTAGACATAGAAAGTGATAGTACTGGTCAGAGTATTCCAAATAAAGTCTTAACAACTGACTCAGTGTAGGTGTATTTGCACACAGTTGCAGTGTTAGGGAATTTACTAGGATTCTGCCAGCATTTCTGGAGCTGGCAGTCAGGGCAGCAGTCAGTTTCCCTCTTAACCTTCCTGCAGAAGCACACAGCCTCAATTAGACCAAACACAATAATTAGTGAATCTTTTACCTTTGCATATCATTAGTTCTCTAACAGAGAACACCCTGATCAATGATTATAAATGACAGGTTCATAAATAAATTAATCCTGCTGACAAGAGTGTAACACCACTCAATTGATCCGTGTTAAATGGAAATTAGAGGGACGCAGGAGTGAGGACCCAGAGAGAGAGTATTGCAAATTTAAAGTTAATGTGATAAAGACACTTTTTTTTTTCATAATGATGCATATTGGGTATCTAATATATATATGACATAAAGCTTTTTAGCACTCATGCTTAGAAAATGTTGAAATAAAGTTTTTGGTTTATATTTGAGCTTTTTTTATAAAAAAAAACCAGCAGATGTCAGTGTTGCCTGTGCATGCTGCATTGTGGCAAACTTGGCAGCGCTGAAACTTCACGTTTGACTCAGTGAGGTGCAGCACAGAGGATTCAAATAGAAAAAAAGAATTTTATCCAGTTTTCACCTTTTGAGCTATAGGGATTTCTCAAGGTTGATATTGTTTTTATTAATTCAGTGACCTTGCCTCAGCTGAGAGCTATAGTCTGTCTGTACTTCCCTACACTTGGAATGGCACTTAAAGTTGTATGAATTGGAACACTGTTGTTATAACAATCGAAATAACATGAAAGGATATCACATCATCAGTCAAATACCGGACCTGGTGTCCTGTGGAAGGTTAGAATTTCTGAGCTTTTGTCCAATGCTTACATCAGTCATTTTTATACTACTTTCTCCACAGTATAGTGTGTGTGTATGCATGTGAGCTTATCTATAGCATGCATTCATGTGTTAAGAGAGGGTGGCATTGTTTATACTAGAGCATCTTAGGCTAATTTCAGTAATGTGATCCAGCCCGCACTAGCTGACAGTTTAATAGCTATTATTTGTGTCACCCTCCCTCATAATGTGTTAGCAGTAAATTGCCATGTGCAGGAGACTGTGGTATGACTGACATCTTACCTTGCAATATGATATCTATTGTTTTAATTAAGTGAAAGCGTCTGCGACATTTATTGGTTTCCAAGTTACTTGTTAATGGCAGTGCAGGGGAAAAAAAGTGTTAGTAAATTATCATGGTTTACATTACATAAATAATTTGCAAACCCTTTGCTAATGATTACACATTATTCTCCCACTGTGACTGTTAAGTTATCTGAATACATCACAAATATAACACTGCACTGGTGATGGAACTCCTTGGCAATGCCTGAGCCTTCAGTCATCCGTCTCAACTTATTTCTGTGTGTTAGTGGCTCCGAGTAAGGTTTATTTATTCTGTGCTCTTTTTGTGGTGAAATTTTACATTGAAATTAAAGAGGCAAACTTTTATTCTGTTGCCAAGTCCCCTGCTTAAAGTAATGCCAGTAGCCAGCGTATTAGTGCTTTAAGTCATCACCCTGTCTGTTTGATCTATGGACTCACTAAGATCTCTTTAGTGGAACATAATCATGTTTTTATGTGATGTCACTGGTCGTTCCTGTCATTAACTTGCCACCAGCTTGCCAGTTTGGGGAACATATTCAATAGTAGGGTGGTGCATGTGTTGTATACTCTCCATCCAGCCACTAAAGCTGTATCTGTCTCCAGCATACCAGTTTGTTCTGACAGGCCTGCCACAATGATGACTACATCATCCAGACGAGGCAGAGCAGCTTGCGAGCCAACCATGACACGCCGTCAAAAGGAGCAGCCAGCCGTCTACATGAGCCTTCTTCTGCCCCATCAAACCTCAGAGCCCATCTCATCCTGTACAGCCAGTCAGCATCAACCAGGCTGTTTCTCTCTGTTTGCTTTCCATGCTGAGTACATCCCATGGAAGAGTCCTATGTGGCTTATATTTTGCTTTATAATATTTACTCCCAGATTTCAGTGGCTATAAATCTTCTTGAATTATCTGCAGACGATCTGAACTTACCACAAAGAAATTGTGACAGTGGTGGTCCAAAACAAGCATGATGGGATGTGATTTGGGGAGCTGGAGTAGAAGAGCTTGGTTATGATCAGCCCCCTTGGCGCCAAAAGAGCCTTTTTATTGGTAGCCAAGACGCCCACCGCCCATTCCTCCCCCCACCCCCATACCCATCCCCCACAGAACGTCATGCCTAGTTGGTGGACTGTATTTTCATTGCCTGAAAAATATGGCTAGCCCATTGAGAGAAAGAAGAAAGATTAGTCACAATGATATAAGGCAATTATAAAGATATTCAAAGATTCATACAACCCACTAAAATCTGAGTTTATTGTCAGTACTTGGGCCATTTAATCCAGACATCTTTTATTTGGGTATGGGAATATATAAGAGGGGGAAATTTTCCAAATACACATTTATAACTCTAAAACCAATTAAGCATGGATTATGTTGCACTGTTAGATAAAGTTGACATCATTCTTTACTACAATAATTGATTGTTTTTAACCTAAATACTCCAGATATATGTGACATGCTGAGTTTCAATCATATCAATTTCTATTGGCCTGAAGAAATGGGAGTAAAGGACCAAATACATCGGTTTTGTTGACACATATGTGGTTCAGCAATATAACATTTGTTTTACAGTACACTCTCTAGAATCATATCATAATGATTACTCTCACTTATTCCATGTTCTATAAAGATGGCACAATAGTACAAATAAACTCCAGAACCTGTGGGATTATGATATGAATGACACAAGGATCAACATGTAGGTTCAAATGAATGACTGCAGAGAATAAGAATAGAGCATTTTAGAAATAGTCGCCCCCTTCTCTCTGTCTCTCGCTATCTTTCTCTCTTTGTCACTCTCTCTCTCACACACACACACACACAAAGACGGAGAGAGAGTGAGCAAAAATGAATCAGGTAAATTGGAGGTTAAACAAATGACTAAAAAGAGAGCAAAAAGGGAGCATTTAGAAACCACTCAGTTTCTAAATCTTTGTTCAAAACTATTATAAAAGTGCTGAAACTCAGAAGAGTTCCCATGACAGGGGAACAGACACAGTTTCCTAACCTCCAGCCATCATCATGGGTGATCAAGACTGACATGCATCACCAGAGGCTTTCATGTCCAATGAGAACACCTGTCTGACTCTCAGGGTGAAACTAGACAGAGGAATGCCATGGCAAATAACCTTTCACATGTACTTCAGAAGACATAATGATAATGTGTTCAAAAGCAGGGACAGAGACAGAAAATAATTCAGGAGAAGATGTTTGTTTTGTTTAATGAACAATTAAACAATTGACACTAAATTGTCAGTATATATGTACAAGACAATCTCTGGATCATATTTTGGAACTCTTAAGGTTACTTACATCTTTTCATCTGTGGTTCAAAGCTTTTGAAAAAAGCAAACTGGTTCAGAGCAAATGAGCTGTACATAAGCTGGGATTCCCCGTTTCAGGGAGCTGTCTTAGAAGTTATGTTAACTGGTTTATTCTTGTACGTAGTGGCCAATAACAAGGACACAAAGAAAAAAATCAGTCACAGGAGGTTAATGCTGACAATGTGGTGAAAGGAATGACAGTAAACACTCTTGGAAGTAATGCTAACTGAAAGTGCCATGTCAGTAACAAGGTATTTGTACTTTATGTATTGTACAATGCTGCGTATGCTCAATTATCAGCTGTGAGATTCAGATTTATGAAATGTAGCAGAAGTAAATATTTTCAGTTTGTTCAAAAATCTAATTGAAGCAACACATAACTCAAATTTAACTGACATGAAAAAATTTTAATTACAG
Organism: Etia nguti; assembly: GCA_015106755.1. Classification (NCBI taxonomy): domain Eukaryota; kingdom Metazoa; phylum Chordata; class Actinopteri; order Cichliformes; family Cichlidae; genus Etia; species Etia nguti. Next base: position 37,277 of record VUQG01019137.1, read on the forward strand.
TGAGTGACCCAGATTAAACAGAGGACATTTGTAGGATTTTTTGTAAATGTAAAAATGTAATTTTAATACAACTTTGTGTTTATGACATATTTGGGGTTTTTTTTTTTTTAAACATGCCACATGCACATGTACAAACCTGACTACCTAATTCATGCTGGTGGATTAGTGAGGATGTAGTTACTATAGAAACAATTTTACATTGGTTTAATGCTCACATTACCAACAACCATGCTAATATGCATTAATTATTCAGCTGTAAGTAGAATAAACCAAACTTCTCAATGCTTTAAGATTTCATCAGCGAACCACTTCTTAAAAAAACATTGAGTGGATGTTTTGATATCCCACTGGGATGCTTGTACTCTCTGTACCAGTTAGCACTTCACGTAAACTGCTTATCTTTTCAATGACAAGATAATCTCCTTTGTGTAGGAGGGTTTCACATACAACATCATCATCTTTTACTATGAATGTGGTGGTTAGAGCCACAACTGCATTTGTTTTCTATTTGTGCATGAGTTTTCATTATGCTTTGAGTTTTTACGTTTAGATCTAGGAACCGTAGCTGTAGGGTTGATATGATTTATGCTATGGTGAAAGCTGTTGAAATTGGAGCGCTGTAGTTTGAGGAAAGTCCCACACATGCTGCCCATCAGTATCAGTTTTCAGGTGGGGTGGAAGTTATCATCAGGAAAATCTGGTTAAAAAAAAATCTGTGTGCAAGTCAGTGACTGCATTAAATTCCATACATTAATTGCATAACAAAAATCATCTATATAACAATATAGTACATTGCAATTATTTAAAAAAAATCTCTGTGTAATGTAGTCGTGTCATTAGACATAAGATACATTACTTCCATCCTGTTTACAAACTTCAAAAACAGCAAAGGGGCTGTTAGATAAAATGAGAGAGCCTCATTTGGGCAATATTGTATAAAGATATATGCAGGAAAAAACAAACCCCAACAGCCAAGCTTGATGAAATTACAGACAAAAAATGGTCTCTGATGAATTGGCACTTAATTACTGCTTGATTAGCATAATTATGCATGTTAATAGCATCTCAAATGAATTGCAGTTGTCAAGAGGGAGGAAGCATCTGTAGTGGTGGCAGCCTGATACATATTTTCTCCTACCCATCAGCGTTGTCTAACTCTTCCCCTTAAGTGTTCACCATTAATCACTACACACTCCTTCTCCTTTGGAGCGAAATTTGGCATTTTGGGATAATTGGGCTATTATGGTGTGCTTGTCACATCTGTAATAGTAGGCTAACGAGCCCCCTCGTGGGCTAGCATTCAGAGATGATGGCAGAGCAATGGCACTGAGTGGCATGGCAGGTAAAGATGTGGCTCAGTCAAGCTGAGACATAAGATCAAACTGTTTTAGTTATTACCATCTACATTTACACTAGTCTGATGCAGACTGATATAGATGGATGCATGGTTGTGCATGAATTTATCATCCAAATGATACAAATTATTTAAATAATGTATGCAAGACTATATAAGGTTTAACGTTGAACAGACACATTGTTAATATCCATAAACATTGGTAGCACATAACCAGTCACTGGTTAATAACCACACAAGAAGTTAAAGTTTTCACTGGCAGTGGCCAGTTAAAACAAATTGCTTTTTTTTGTCCTGCTACTATTGTCTTGGAGTATGCTATACATTAACCATGTCCTTTGCAGTTTAAACTTCTAAATGTTTAATTTTGTTTTTCTGTTGCCACAGCGTTGAATCCACAATGACTTTGACAGTATGTCTCTGCAACACTCAATAATATCATGAATTACTTTGATATCAGTGTCTACAGATTCTATACCATTTCCACTCTAAAATTTCCTCCCACTGTCACATCATCTGACTTCTTATTATTGGCAGACATCGAAAAGTAAGGAGAGGGACAGGGAAGAAAACTGGGAGTCTCAAGGTGCCAGGTGGCAGCCAGTAGCACAAAGGGCATGGTCTGCAATGAGCTCTGTCTATTTCAGTTGGAATTCTCTTCAGGTATTTATCACATCTATAATAATCTTTAATTGCTTTCTATTTGCAACAGTGTCAAATTGCGTTATAAATAACACAGTTACTTATGCTGAAGATTGATAAAGTGGTATCAAGAAGCTGAAGTACAAAGTTACAAAGTTAAAATATATTTTGTCTTTTATAATCCACCTGGACTGCCAAATATAACTGTAACAATTCAAAAAGCATGTTTCTAGCACAGAAAGCCAGGCTTTAGGTAGGTATAATCGCTGTGTATAATCAGGCCAGCCTATGGCCACTGGCCTGTGTGGCAGGAAGTGCTATATTGGATATTAACTCACTGACGCCTGGTGGTCTGTCTATCCCACAGACAGCCTCTTAATGCCCTAATGGCTCATTTACATTATTGATGAGGCAACCCTGCGTCACCTCAAACACAGACTATTTAAAGGAAATAATTTTATGCAAACTACATATTGATGCACTAATGATCAATTGGCCCTTGTTCTGTGTGTTAATGATATGCAACTGTTGCAGTGTGATGTACATCTTCAATTAGAGAGTTACCCTAAGTGCTGGCTGACTCAAACAAGTGGTGTGACTGCATCATTTGTTCTACTGACTGGTTACAGAACTGATGAGGCCACAAGATATAACGTCTTCAACTTCAACTTCAACTAGAAAGGGATATAACAATGTCGTCCTCAAAACACAGTTCTACATCCATCTAGCCAGCCAGCCAGTGCCCAGAGGACATAGTCTGCACCTGCTTATCTTCGATTTCTATCTAACTTCAATCTTTATACGATCACAGTATAATCTTGTTCTTTATTATGCCAGCATACTGTTAAAGAAGTCAAATGTATTACATAAATGTTTATTGGTAACCAGTTTCCTTGTTGGTTTAGGACTTGTGTGACAAGATAAAAGATGTGTCATCCACGATGGCAATGGGTCTTAGCTATTGTCCTAATGAAATAATTCACTTGCAATTTCAACATAATCCTTCTTATAAAAAATTACTTGCTATTACTTCAGAGGCATGTCAATTTTCACTCTTCCTGCTACTCAGTTCTGCTTTAAAAATGTATATATCTTCAGAAAGGTCAAATAAGATAAATTTAAGGATGCAATTATTCAACTGCCTAAGAAGCTCTCTGGGGACATCTCTTTTCTCAAAACAAAATAATCAATATTGTGATCAATGACATTTGTTGTTCACATAGTGATGCAAATGGGTCTGCCAGGACTGTTATTGTGTTCCTGACAAATTGGGGACATTGTTTGCATGCAGGGAGATTGCCTGTCTCCCATAGAAAAGCACATGGCACAGTGTGACACAGAGGACTTGTGTCAGATTGATTGGTGTCATGCTCAAATGCTCATCAATCTCTATATTTCTAAGAGCCTTTTCTGAAAGAACCAACACCTGATTGACTGACTGCTCACGGCAATAAGGTGATGTCAACTTAAAAAACACATGGTTTTCTAGTCTGTCTGTGACTCAAAGATCAAATATTAGTTGTCATGTAATCTTCGAGAAGATATTAGGAACTTTCTTGAGTCATCATTTATGACCTATAAAATTTATGGATGTCACCATTCAATCAGAGACAAATATATAGGACATATTTGTCATTCATTAAAAAAAAGTCATTCATATGTTGAATTTATTTTTTACACTTTTTTACCAAAGATACAAGCACATGTACATACATAGAAAACTGAAATTATTTATTCTGTGGTTAATTAAAGCCCCCTTAGCGGTTAGCCACCAAATACCCCCCGCCTCTTTTTTTTCTCTAACAAGGCGTCTGTGGCACTGCCTGCCTCTTTACATTAAGAGTCCCATAAAAAAGCTCCATTTTCAGGATCTCAATCATAGAGCGAGGACCCATCACCACCCCTCAGGGCCTTTCTTACCCCTGTTGAGCCACTTTTAAAATGAATTACCACCATCTCCTTAGTGCTCACAGATCCTGGTAAGATTGATGGTCAAGAATAAAATGTCCCTCTTCACTTTTGGCCCTTCCACATCTATCAGTCAGGAGAGCCATCGTTTATCAGGCCCAGTCCTACTATTAGGTATGTTGACTGCTACCATTATGATAACATATAATAATGTAAGAAGGATTTAAAAGGGTGTAATGGGGGGGGGGGTCTGTGCAGTAAGAAGGCTAAAGAGTCAGCTGAGGAAAGTTTTTTGGTTGGCTATACACATGCCTGCACGTTTATCCTTTTTTCTACAGATCATTCACACACAGTATAGACAGCGTAGTATGCAGCAATTTAGTCTAAAAGGTTTTACAATTTGCCTTTCAGTCATTCACTTAGTCAGACTCAACGAGCACTTTGCTTCTAATGTCCAGCAGCAGCAGGACACAGTGAGAGTAGGAGCTGGTGATTAAACCACCAACCTTTGGATTAATGAGTGACCCACTACGTACTGAGCATACAAGAGGACCTAACCTAGTAGTTACCTTGTTAATATTTCTTACAAGTTTTAAGCAGGATAAATTAACATTTAACAAAGGCTGGGGTGAGTGCTACGCTGAGAGTCCAGAGTTCAAAGCCCCGAGTGAAGAAAAAGTTGTGGATGTGAAATGAAAATTAGTGGCCTGGGCATCTCAACATCTGGTGTCAACACGAGTACAGTAGAAGCAAAGAGAAGTGACAGAGGCTGTGGCTGATCCTTAGATGACAAAGTGTCACTCACATACAGCGAAGTAAAGTATTCCTCTCTTCACAGAAGGAACCTTTTCAATGCCTGTCTGTCAATGAAAGGTTTTTCTTAGGTGCAAGAAACCCAGTGCTGCAGCTGAAGACTACTCTTAGTGTGTTGGTCACTTTGCTTTTTGAGGAGTAGTGCTTTCAAGTTGTGTTCCCAAGATGTGCTGGGAGAAAGAGCCACTGCTTAAGGTAGAAGGCAAAAACATGATTTTGGTTAAAAAAACCAACCAACCAACCAACCAACCAACCAACCAACCAACCAAACAAACAAACAAACAAACAAACAAACAAACAAACAAACAAACAAACAGTGACTGCTTGGGTCCAGCTAGGTACAACTGACTATTTTATTGCAAGGAAAACAAGATGTGAAGTTGAGTAAATATGTAAATATTTTTGTCCTCTGCTATGGAACAATGCCACACTTCCTACCTCGCTGTTAAAGCTTAAAAAAACACTCATAAGAAAGAATGCAAAAGGGCCCACAATGCTCCAATATGCACAGAGATATTGCAGATATTCTGATTACTCTGATACAAGCAGCAGCATTGTAGCTTGACTGGTCAACTGATGGCAGAGGAGAAAAGGGACTTCATATAAATTGTAAATTAGCAGGGAGTGTCGTCAAAAGTAATTAACTCTCCTCCTTACCGCTGTCCATTAGCCCTGACATAATGACACAGGAGAAAAAAACATTCATGTCAACTCTGGTAGCAGCCTGCATTGTTCAGATAAACATTTTTTTTTGTTTTGTTTTGTTTTGACGCTTGATTACAAAATGATTAGCCAGCGTGCCTGTCTCCTCCTTACCCTTCACCTCCCCTGTGGCTTGATTGACAGATGAGGTGATATGCTGTTGGGTCTGTGTAAGCTGTCTACCACCCTTTTTGCTACAAACACACACACGCACACACACCCACACACACACAAAGAGAGAGAGAGCGAGAGAGAGAGAGAGAGAGAGAGAGAGAGAGAGAGAGAGAGCACGCAAAGAAGACTTGCCCTTTGCAAGTAAACATGACACTGGAGTTCTTGCAGTTATATCTGTGAAATTATAGTTATTAGTATAGTATTATGTACTAGAAAAGATAAAGAGAATATGCTTACTCTGTTTTGTCAAAAGTATATACTATATATATTCTGACAAATGAAGTCTAATCACTGAATGAATTTCTTGGTATTGGTGCAGGTACTAGTTGCTCTTGAGTACAACTAATAGCCTATTAATTAAAATATACACGCATTCATTCAGAGACTTGGGTGAACTGATTTATATACATGGGCTGTAGCAAGAAGCATATCATAAAATAAAAGTACAACATAGATGGTTTGATTTAACAGAATTTTAATACATTTACATGAAATATACCTTAAAAAATATCATTGCATACTAAGTTTCTCTATGGTTGTTTACCAGTTTGACTACACTGTCCACTCCCTCCGGTTGATCATTTACCAGCATCCCATGATTGACATCAGCTTTAAATAGCTTCAGATAAGACACAAACAGGTTCTTCGTAGAACAGTGTCATAGAATACAATATGGTGTAGTGCAGTGATAGTACAGTGTATGGAGTATAAATATATAGTACAGTTTTTGTGCCTAATTTTTTATCGCTGCTAGCAATAGCTTGATTTAATTGCAGTGTTAATGGCGTTAATAATACTGGTCATTATTATTTCAGAAAAATGTCAGGGTTTTCCAATTCAAAGACAGCATTTCTTTTTGATAGCTAACCAAATAAATGGTTAATGACAATGTGATAACTTGTTAAGATAACAACAGAAAGAACACAGAATGCCCTTGTGTTTATTTCAGTAGCAGTAAGGATGTTCATTGATCACCCATGAGGCTTTAGGAGCTCATATTGTGATAAGAATGTGATAAAAGCATGATAAGGAGAGTATCTTAAATCTTTGGCTGCATTAATTTACAGCTGGCCAGTCTACACATGGCATAACACTATCTCCTTCATTCCTAAACAATTTCTTGGAAAGAGTTAGAGTCGTTTGTACAATGTATTTATGGAGTCCTGCTATGCACAACATTTATTTTAAGATATGGCAATTTTGAAACACACTCATATGTAATCTGCATAACACTGGCATTACAAATGCATATAATGCACATAAATGTATTAAAACATTTTTGTTGATTCTATTTGATTTAATTAGATATAACCGCAATTCCACAAAAAGCTAGGATGCAACATGTATATAAAAACAGAATGTAATGATTTTCAAATCTCACAAATCCATAGGTTATCCACAATAGAACATATTTTGATGACAGCAACAGTTGGGATAGGACAGCAAAAAGTGGTACTGAAAAGAAACAGCTGGAGGAACATTTTGCAACTGATTAGATCAGGTCGGTAACAGGACTGGATATAAAGAGACTAGGCAGTTTCTCAGAAATAAAGAAGGGCAGAGGTTCACCAATTTGCAAAAACTCTGACTACAGATTGTGGAACAAGTTCAAAATAATATATTCCTCAACATAAAACTGTTAAGACTTTGGATAGTTTGTCATCTATAGAACATAATGTCCTCAAAGGATTCTGAGAATCTGGAGAAATCTCTGTGTGCTTGGGACAAGGCACATGCCTGTGCCTGAAAACACAATTCACCATGCTATCCACACATGGAGGTTAAAGCTGTATCATGCAAGGAATAAACCATATATGAACATGATCCAAAAATGTCACTGGCTTCTTTGAGCCAAAGTTAGTTTAAAATGGACTGAAACAAACTGGAAAATGGTTCTGTGGTCAGACAAATCATAATTTTGTGCTGAAAGCTATAAACAGAGTAACATATCCTTCAATCCAAAATACTTATTTTTCTGCATATTTCAGCAAGACATTGCTAAGCTACATATTGCATATATTAAAATAGCTGGGCATTTTAGTAGAATAGTCCGTGTGCTAAATGAGCCTGTCGGCAGTCTACAGCTTTCACCAACTGCAAACATTTGGTGCCTCATGAAATGAGTCACAAAGAAGGACTTTTGAGGTGCTAGAATCCCACATCAAACAAAAAAGAGAAAACATTTCTATCCCAAGTCCAGCAAATGGTATTCTCAGTTCCCAGACATTCGTGGATTGTTCTAAAAAGAATAAGGGATGCTACACATTGGTCAACATTTTTTTAGAAATGGTGCTGCCATGAAATTCAAAATGAGATATTATTTTCTTAAAAATGTACCTTTTCTCAGTTTGAGTATTTGATATATTTTTTATGCTCTACTATGGATAAAATATGTGTTTAAGAGCTTTGCAAATAACTGCAATCTGTTTTTAGTCACATTTTACAGTGTACATCCTAAGCATTTTTGTGGGATGTACACTGTAAAAAGGGATTTGGGGTTTTAGTCAGATGGACTAGTGTATTATGCTGGTTGAACTCATTGCCCATTACAACTAAGTAAGATGCATTACAACAGCTACGACTTGAAAAAAATACTTTAAAACTCATAATAATTCGTTCAGTTTACTTCAGAAAATGTGTCCACATCCAACTTTTATGTAACATACGTCCACCCTTAAAATGACCTCACAGTCACATGATGCTCAATGTCAAGGGTCACATCTGAAATCCAGCGAAGGGGCTGTCAGCAATTTGTTTTTTAGACATAGTACTGCACTAAGTTATCAAGTAAGTATTTCTAGGTAGTTTATTTCGAAGCAGTAAATATTCTTTCTCTGTCTGAGTCAGTCACCACACCTTTTAATGCATATTTCATATTTACATCCTTGTGATTATCGGTAATACATATTTGTCCGCTACTAAGCTAGTTTTGAGTTGCGAAACCCTTTGACTTAGCTAACGTCAGCACACATTTAGCTGAGTGCGTACACTGTTGCTACTCCACCTCGCTCCCTCAGAAATTGTTCTTTTGCATTTCGAGCCAGCAAAAGTCAGCTCAAATGCAACTGTTGTACATGTATCTGGTTTTTGCTCACTTTACAGCAAAAGTGGATTTCTTTTCCCAGGCCATGAATTTTCACAAGAATCCACACACGCCTGTCTGTGGTGACAGATCGCTGGCTTAGGTTTTGCAATGTTAAAGTTTTATATGCAATGTGCCTTGTTGTAAAGGTTTGGTGCATGTCTCTCGGTAGATTTATCCTACCAGTATCACTACCACTACTATGTCTAATCCTCCTCCAGTCTGCTGTCAGGGGCAGGCAGAAGTGAGAAAGTGAATGTCCCCATGGTAATGGTGAAGCTTTGTTTTTCTCCATTGCTTTGAAAAGTTATAAACTGCATTATGCGAGATAATTTGAATAAGACTTTATATCCACGATTAATAAATGGTTAATTGATAGTTATTTTACTTTTTTATAAACAATGATATTAGTATTATTTACATTAATAAGTAACAGTAATATTGTACCTTAGTTTTTTGTGAATACATTGTGTCAGAAGGACTTATACATTGTATAAATGTAACCAAATACACAAAATATTGTTTCATATTTCCTAAAGCAGTTTATTAAAAAAAAAAATTCCCCTTCAAGCTATCCTTCAAGCTCGGGTCCTCTACCAGAGACCTGGGCGCTAGAGTGTCTTAACTGTTCCTAGGACTGCGCTCTTCTGGACAGAGATCTCGGATGTTGTTCCTGGGATCTGCTGGAACCACTCGCCTAGCTTGGGAGTCACTGCAACTAGTGCTCCGATTACCACTGGGACCACTGTTACCTTTACCCTCCACATTTTCTCGAGCTCTTCTATGAGCCCTTGGTGCTTCTCCATCTTCTCGTGTTCCTTCTTCCTGATGTTGCTGTCATTCGGAACCGCTACATCTATCACTACGGCCGTCTTCTTCTGCTTGTCTACCACCACTGTGTCCGGTTGGTTAGCCATCACCATTTTGTCCATCTGAATCTGGAAGTCCCACAGGATCTCAGCTCGGTCATCCTCGACCAACCTAGGGGGCGTCTCCCATTTTGACCCTTGGATTTCCAGGCCACGCTCGGCATAGATGTTTCTTGATACTATGCCAACCACTTGGTTATGGCGTTCCATGTATGCCCTGCCTGCTAGCATCTTGCACCCTGCTGTTATTTGCCTGATTGTCTCAGGGGCATCTGCCATGATTAGTGCCTCTGTGCTGTCTTTCAGTCCAGCTTTTTCCAGCCACTGGTAGGATTTCTGGATGTCAGCCACTTTCTCTACCGTGCCAGAGCCTATCCTTCCATAATGGTTCCTCCTCTTCCTCCTCTCTCTTGGGTTTGTGCTGACTGAGGTTTTCACTGAGCATGCGGTCAGTTGGACCCATCTCCTGATGTATTCGTGGAATACATTAGGAAGATGGCAATAATAATACTTCCTTCTGCTTAGCGTACAGCCTCAGGGTGCTGGACTTGGGGTGAAACCCTCCATGCATGGTCAGGAGCTTCCTTGTCATGTGTCAGTGGCTTCTTTTTCCTCCTGTGGCCAGCTTATTATCCCAACAAGGTACCTGATCACAAACAGGGCATAGGTGTTGGTAGCCCGGATCTTGTTCTTCTCATTCAGCTGACTCTTAAGGATTTGCCTGACCCTCTGCAGGTACTTACTCATTGCAGCTTTCCTAGTAGCCTCTTCGTGGTTGCCATTTGCCAGGATTCCCGGGTACTTGTAGCTGTCCTCAATGTCTGCATGTTGCCTTCTGGTAGTGCGATCCCCTTAGTTCTGACCATCTTCCCTCTCTTTGTTATCATCCGACTACACATCTCCAGTCCGAATGACATTCCGATGTCATTGTGGTATGTCCTGGTAATGTAGATCAGTGAATCGATGTTGCATTCACTCTTGGCATAGAGCTTGATGTCATCCATGTAGAGAAGGTGGCTGACAATTGCTCCATTCTGTAGCTGGTATCTGCAGCCAGTCGTTTCAATAATCTCACTGAGGGGGTTCAGGCCTATGCAGAACAGCAGTGGGGACAGAGCATCTCCTTATCAAATCTCCCACACTTGATGGTGACTTGTGCTATTGGCTTGGTCCGGACAGTCAACCGGACCGGTACCATCCAACTACCGGCCTATAACTCACCTCAGTACCACATGGAAGCTCCTGTCAGGCACAATTTTTATTGTTTTCTTTTTAAGAAGCCAAGCTGCCCTCATCACACACAAGCAAAAGCGTCTGAGCTAAAGCTAAAATTGAAATTGAAATTTATTTTATATTCATTTTTTTCTGTTCATACATATTTTTTTTGCTTGAGCAAAGACCCATTAGTTTTTCTCCTTTCTTTCCAATGTCATTCAGTGTCCTTTCTAATAGTGTCTTCATGTCTGCTTACAATAAAATCTGGAAAGCAAATATCTTTTTATCCTTAGCAAAAAGTACTTTTACTGTTTTTTGTGCTGCTAACCACACAAATTAAAGATTTTGCATTTCTCATTTCTTCACAGAATCACTTTAGTGAAGGCTGTGCAGTGCAGTCACTGAGGTGGTTCTCCAAGTATTGTAGTTATCAAGTCAACGCACTCTAATTGTCCATTACAAACTGAAGCACTGTGATAAGGAAAGGAACTGTCCTTTTCCCAGTGTCAAGTTAACAGTGTGCACAGGAACCCATCTAGGGTTCAGAGACTAGAAATCAACTGGAATAAGAAAAATCTGAATAGAAAAGAACCCACATTACAGGAAATCCAAAACATGATATGCTCCAAGTTTAATACCTTATAAAATGTTTATAGATAGGAAATGGTTTCTTCATAATCACTCAATTTAGGACAATCTCCCTGCTGGATTTAGAATGTATAATATTCTTTCCTGTGCTCACAATAAGGCACCCCTTGTGATGCAAAACTACTTTATTTGGCAGGGATAGCTCAGTAGGTAAAGTGTTGGCCCCGTGATCGGAAGGTCAGGGGTTCGAATCCACTGAACGACTACCTTGAGGTACCCCTGAGCAACGTACCGCCCCCACACACTGCTCCCCGGGCGCTGCACTGGTGGCTGCCCACTGCTTCACTGAGTGAATGGGTTAAATGCAGAGAGGAATTTCCCCACGGGGATCAATAAAGTATACATTATTTATTTATTCAACCAGAAATTCCGTAATAATTAGCCAACTGGTTGGTTTAGGTGAACCAACCAGATGAACTAGATTCCAGTCAACAGCAATAGTTCATAGATGATGTAAACCATAGCCATCACAGCCACTCAGATAAGCATGTCCTTAAGGCTAGGATAATTAAGAATATTGTATTTTATTCAGTTCCTAAATACCCAAGTTCTTAAACAGTCTTAAATTGGGACAAAAAAACCCCAAACAACAACAACAATAAACTGCTTCAGAGAACTTTGCATTCCTCCCACTCGCTAAGGTCTACATTGTGCCTCAACATCCACTTGAAGTAAGTAGTCCGTGTCTTTCATCTGCTATGAAAGAATTTCCATCCTTCCATCCATCTTTTCCGACCCATCCAATTCAATACTGCCTATCCCAGATATCACAGGGTGAAAGGCAGGGTACAGTACACCTTGGACATGTCTGTAATTTATCACAACACAGAGACAGACAACCATTCATGCTCACATTCACATCCATGGTCGATTTAGAATTGCCAATTAACCTAAACCCATACATGTTTTTGGAATGTGGGAAAATTCTGGTTAAGCTGAGAGCGTAAAAACTGAAAATTTGACAGTATACCCCCAAATCCCTCTTTTGTCTGATCATTTCCTAAAACATTTAAATTTACAATAAGGGACTACGCAGTGGGGGGGTACATTTCATCACAGTAGATGTCTTTAAGAAAGTGCTGTGACTAGGTGTAAGGATATAATTCCTTCACTATTATTTTCTTCAATGCCATGTGCCAACACAGTGCAGAGTAGCTACATGAACTCTACTCCCACAGAGGTTGATTATCTTGTTAATAATTTTAATTCTTCACTGTGCATGACTCTGGATACTGTGGAAAGCAGATAACTTGTAAGAGGAAATGGCATCTCACTAATTCGAAATCTTCATTTAGCCTGGAAAATAGTTTGCTGCTCACTAAAAAAAAGCCCTCTATAAAGCTAAAACATCTTGAAAGAAAAACTGACCCCAGGTTTCTCTTCAGTACTGTAGACATGCTGACAAAAAGTCACAGGTGTGTTGAGCCAAGCATTCCTTTAACCTTAACTCATACATTTCTTCACAAATAAAATTTTAATGATTAGAGAATTACTCATAACCATCTCACAGATGTAACATTATGTACAGCTACTTTCAGTACCATTGACATTTATTTAGACTCTTTCTCTCCAGTTGTTGTTTCTGAGTTAACTTCAATAATTGCTTCCTCTAAACCACCAGTGTGTCTTTTAGACCCAATTCCTACAAGACTGCTCAACTAACTCCTGTCATTAATTAATACTTCAATCTTAAATATGATCAACCTATCTCTATTAATCGGCTACGTACCATAGGCCTTCAAACTGGCAGTGATGGTTAGGTCATTACTTATAAAGACATCTGTCACGGGAGCCCGGAAGCTGGTGTGAGAATTTGGACCCACAAGTAGATTCAAGCACGGATGGCAATACTATGTTTTCAAGTGTTTATTTCACATCAAAACACACAGAACTAGGTGGCTACAAAGGGGAGGGACGTCTTGACTGCAACACAGGTAAGTGGGTGCCTACACAAGGGAGGTTTTCCTTACTTGGCAGGTGAGGTGAGACTGCTCCAGGGGAGTGGATGGCCAAGAGAGCTCCAGAGTGAATTATGAGAGTAATGATTGAAACCTTTTCCTTTTCTGTGATCTGCGACAGACAGTGGCAGGAGGGCAGGCAGGTAGAGATGGCGAGAGGTGTTAGTCTGGAGAGAAGAGAATCACCAAATTACGCCAAATGATTGCGCCTGGAATCTTGAGTGGCAAGTTGGTTAGGTAAAAGAGAGATGTGGCAAGAGAGGTGGCAACTAGAAACACAGAGAGCAACAGGTGAGTACGACTCTGAATACAGAGAACTCGAGGCAAGGTGGCCGGTTACCAACATGTGGTTAGTTGACAAAATGACGAAGGAGAGACACTGATCTTAAATGCCATCTGTTGATTACTTGTAGATCAGGAACAGGTGAGTAGAGAAGGTGACGAGAGGAGAGCTCCGCCCAGGGCGGATACCAGGAAGCATGGGAAAGAAAACACTGGATCTGACCTGGACAATGACAACATCATTTGACCCAGCTGTCTAAGCTAATTATTAGCCAATCTCCAACCACAAATTCTTGAAAGAGTAGTTGAAAAACTGCCAACTGATCATTTGCAGAGGAATGGTTTATTTGTATTCACAGTACAGAAACAGCTTTAATGAAGTTTACAAATCATCTTCTTATGGCCTCTGACAGTAAAGTCAACTCTGTGCTTGTCCTGCTAGACCTCGGTGTGTTTGACACTGTTAACCATAATATTTTATTACAGCCATTAGGGCATGCTGTAGGTATTACAGGTACTGTGCTGCAGTTATTTGAATAATATCTATCTAATAGATTCCACTTTGTTCATATCAAAAAAGAGTACTCTTCACACCCTTACAAGTTTAATTATGGAGTTCCACAGGGTTCCGTGCAAGGACCAATTCTGTTTACATTATTCATGATTTCCTTAGGCAGGATCATTAGAAGGCATAGCATACATTTTCATGCAGATGATACCCAACTTTATCTATCCATGAAGCCAGATAACGCATACCAATTAGTTAAACTGCAGGAATGTCTTAAAGACATAAAGACCTGGATGACCTCTAATTTCCTGCTTTTAAATTCAGATACAACTGAGGTTATTGTCCTAAAAATCTGCCCTAAAAATCTTAGAAATATAATATCTAGCCAGATGCTTAGTCTAGATAGCATTACTTTGGCCTCCAAGAATACTGTGAGAAATCTTTGACAATTTGACAGTCTCAGTTCATGAGTATAAGGAAAAGGGATGGCAGGCATGGGTGTTTACTGCAAAAGACTGTTGCAGAAGTTTTCAAACCATATTAACATGTTGGTTGCTGTCATGGGCCTGGATGAAAGCACCAAGAAACAGTTAGGATGGAAAGAAGTAGACTAAGCCTCTTGCCATTTATGCAGCTTAGACACTAAGAGAGAAGCTGAAAATTATGAGTAAATTTGCAGTGATTTGGTTATCACTGCCAGCCCATCAACTGAAGATGTCCTAATTAACCCTGTAAAGACTGAATCAATGGCAAATGATTGCCAGAAAATGCCTAAAATGATGAAATAAAAAAAAAAATAATAATAATTCCAATTTGCATATATGAGTTTTTTGCTGCATCTTTGATACACTTTTGTGCAGTTCATTGTACAATATATATTCATTTTTTGGGAAATAAAACCACAGTGATGATGCAGAGGTCTCAAAAGCTCACAAAACCCATGTTTCAAATATCATACACTTTAGGTCACAGAAATAAGGGTTGAAACAATCTGTAAAAGTTGGGTACCACCCAGTAACATCTGCTCCTCCATGAAGGCTCACCTCAACAAGTCCATACAACTAATCTATCAGCCTTTTTAAGTGATTGAAATTTTGAGGCTCAGAGACAAAGGTTGGTAGAAAGGTCTGTTTCAGAAAATTAATGATTATAATATTCTAAAGCATGATGGGAGTTTCTTATCAAATGTTCTTCAAAAGTCTCTAAGAAACTGTACACTAAGGTACTTTTATAATTTGGTTTTTTTTTTTAGTTTTTTTTTTTTTACTGTAAATCTGATTGTCTAAAAAACAAAGCAATCCATTAAACTATAAAGTGTGGGTAACTACTGTCCATTGCTGAAATGATATAAATGCCTATCTTAATTACCCTCAATTACGATGATAAAAGGGGATGTTTCACCTTTGGACCTAATTCGTAGAAACAGTATCCTCTTCAATAACTGCCAGGGCTGTTGAATCCTGCAGAGAAATTTACTGCTAAATTGTTCCCTTATTACACACTATAATTGGCGATGGTTAAAAACCATGGATAGATTAATGTCATTAAAATCATAGGTATAATATTGCAGTAACTCAAAATGTTTTTCTTTGCTCTTCTTTTTCAGTTTAAATGGAGATTGACTGACATGGTTTTCACACCCAGAAACAAAAACATATCTTGGTGTCCTTTTCTTTAACACAATCTAGCTATCAAGTGCTTTAACTGCTGTGCAATCACATGGATGTTTATGTTCTTTACTCCCTTACCCGCAATAGAATCATGTGCTCAACCACATGGTGATGTGCCTTGGCCTTTGATCACTGGGTGGCTCTGGAACAGCAGTCACATTTTAAGCCATGCTCTTGGTCCTGCTAAAAATAATTAACTAAGTCACTCCAGAGAAAAACTATAAACTAACTAGAAAACACCTAATTGAAAAGTAGTGCACAATGTCATGAATAAAAGAAGCATGGGGGGACAAAATGTGCATAAGGGAGAATGGAAATGGTGATGGTTAATGGCATTTGCTTAAGTAGCATAGAAAACAATAACCTACTTGGGCTTAGTTCCTAATTAGTATATTATTTTAATTTAAGACATGGAAATACTTACCTATGAATGAAGCTCTGGTTTTTGTAATTGTTGAGTATTTTAAAGGGATTTGTCTACAAAGAGAAAGCACTCACATGTATAGTGCACTACTATGTACTATACATGCGAGTCATTTTTTCCAATGTACGAAAAATAAAGTAAGGACTTTATTGTAAGAGCTAAAAATTGCAATTGTAATAGCTAAAAATTACTGTACAATGCGTTATTACAATCTTAAACACAATGGTGGTTCTCTTTTAGAGACTCTGTGAAATCTTCAATATTCATGTGGAAATGTGATGAAGTCATAGCTTGGTTCAAGACCTTCCATTATGCTACAATGGAGATTGGATGCTTGGCTGATTATGAATCACCTTGGAAACACACAGTGATGCAAAATCCATAATGTGAACATCATGGTTAGAACCATATTTAAGCATTCAGGAGCACTGCTACAATTGCCTGTTAGCATGCGTTTTGCATTTATTTACCAATTAAAAATGCATTTGGTATGGATTTGAAAGTACTATGCAAAGCTGCAGTGTTCCTGTAAACAGATTATGGTCCCAGAGGACAGTGTGGTATTGAATGACTAAATAGGCCTACTATGATTTATGATAATACAAAAGAAAAACAGGGTGCCTACTCTTAGTCCCTCAACTTCATTGGGGGTTTGGAATAATATACTGCCAGTACTACTTCATTTCTTCAGTTCACAATAAACTTAACTGTAATCTTTCATTTTGGCTTTTTTTTTTTCTGAAGTTATTTCACGTGTTTTTTAAACACTATGCAATATGGTAAATTTAATGCAACCACTTGAGAGTGCCATTTCAATAGAGGAACTTACACTCTACTCATTGAAAGTGTACCTAACACTCAAACACAGACACACACAAAAAGCAAAATAATGCAAGTTTTTTTTCTTTCCTTTAAAGGAATACGAGAATCACTCTACACCTCAGTGGACTCTGATTTCCCATTTTTTAGTGCACACGCCATCAGCATGAGCTACACAGCCCATGTTAAACAGTAAGTGGATGTGAGTGCTCCATGAGTGGGAGAGGTGTTCGTTAAGGCTTCTTTCATTTCAACTGACGGGTTGAATGCTCCTTAGAGCAAGGGGAGATTTGGGGCTTCACAATATGTGACAGAAGAGATTACAGCAGTAATCCTGCCTGCTCACCGGGGAATCATCTTGTTCTTATTAGCTGGTTCACATTCGCAGTTAATTAAGAAATCTCTTAATTTACACCTTTTTGATTTACGTAGTTTCTGTATTCAGCAGAGCAATCGGACTAAATATCTTTTATTCCATGGCTAAGCTATGTTTCATTCTAAGGCCAAGCTATTATCCTTTTAGCTGTGGGTTTGATAGACTTTGGAATAAGTAGTCATGTAGTTTTGTATTACAATAGACCTATCCAGCAGTACACGTAATTACAAGGGTTCCTGGCTAAGTCAAAGGTTCTTTACCCCATAGACTCATTAGGCAGTGTTACAATAAAACGTGAGCCAAAATGTTTCAATGAGACATTCATATGTCAGATTTGAGGCCTTGCTCACATTTTGCTGATGCATTTCTTTTGGCCATTGTGGCCTTCCATCCACAAAGAGCCTGTCTTAAGTGTTTGAGCTGATGACACTGGCCCTACTGTCTATGCTGGTTGGGAGATGCTTGGCAACAATCCAGATATATAAATAATTTATGATGCTAGACAACAGTATTTAAGCTTACAAATTAAAGGAAGGGAATGTTCTCTGAAAATTGATACAAAGAATGATTTATGGTAGTGTGAAACATTTCTTTTCTTATCAGTGCAGTTTCTTCTAACATGGTGCCATGGGACTTCCATGGGGCAAAAATGATCACATGCTATGGTGTTTATTTTTATTTGCTTTCAACACAGGTGAACATCAATGCAAGAATTTGCAGATGTGTTAGACAGTGCTTTCCTTCACCATCATTGTATTGTATTACATTAAAGAATATCATTAAAGAATAATGTTTAATTCTCAGTAGAGCTCCAGAGACAAATTGTGTCAAACACAGTGAAGCTTTTCTAACAGCAGATGGTGGTTTTTCCTTTAATTTGTCACCCCTGTGCATGCACTGTCTACTGAAAGACAGCTACACGCTGCAATATTGTGATTGTAATGGGGTGTTTCCTCATGCTGGACCTGCTTTGGGAACCTTTGAAATGTAATTAGATTTTATCAGCCAATAAAAAAAACTTCTTGTCCGGGTCAAGTGTGTGCATCATGTGATAAATGCACTGTACACTGATAAGACGCATTTCAGTCTGAATGAAGATGTGGCATTTGGCCTTGTATGACTGTTTCATTATGTTTAAGTTTGTTGAGTAGGTAGTGTGCATCATATAAAATACAATTTTCTTCACATATATACGTATTTAATTCCATATATTAGAAGACTATCAATATTATTCATTTCAAAACATGTGGAGAACCCGTTCTGATTGGTAAGGGATAGATTTTGTGGTGTGGCTTTTTTTCGTCTAATTTGCATGGGGTTACCGTAATTTAATGATCAGAAGATCATTCGTCATTGTAGACTTCATTGTCATTGTAGGCCTTTATAAATAAAGCCTTATGTTGTCGTGAACACTTGAGGTCTGCACACACGTGAAATTCCTCTTTCTACATGACTGAACACACAGACAAAAATATTGTTCATTGAAAAACAACAAATAAGCCAGTCCAAAAAAATAACAGTGGAAGTGAATCTGGGGTCCACAGAAGCAATATCCAATGTTCAGGGTGAAACCACCCTGCTGTCCCTTTGTGAGTGGATTAGAGTTGGTCCAACATTCCTGCCAGCTACAAGAAAACCCTGGGTTGTTCCTGTGGCCCGCTCTTGGAGTTCTTTGACATTTGTATTTTTTTATGGACCAGGATTTATTTATTTTTCAGTTATCTCAATCCTAGGGATCAAGGAAAATCTATACAGACTTAAGAACAAATGCACTAAAAACACACAAAATGGACCTGTAATAGTTTAAAATTTTTAATGTGTTTTCATGTAGATATTTCATCAAACATAAAGTAGGGCCAAATAATAAACTACTTTCCTTTCTGTGTGCACCACACATCCATAGTAGGCTATGGTACATTTATACAGGAATATTGCTAGATTAATAACATTCCAATTATCCTGTAAGTGATATTGATTGTCTACACAGAAATTAATGTTTTCCAACTAAGTGAATGTAAATTGGAGATGTGACTGGTTACTCTTTCTTCAGTCTGCTGCCTACAACACAATGACTAGATGGAGACTCAAAGGTTTTCATGTTGCAATAACTATGTTCACCAAAATCAATAGCTCAGGAGAAGGAGCAATAATGCAGACTAAGTGAAAGGAATGAAATCAGACAAAACAAGAGGGGACAGAAGAAGTAAATAAGGTGATTTGTATTGAAGAGTAGGCTTTTCATTAAACACAGACCTTCTGAGTGTTGGCCTGCAACATTCAATTCTGGACCAAGTATTCTTTTAAATCCCGACCCTAAATTAAATATTCTGTGTCAGCGCTATTTCATTATTGCTATTTCTCTCAGGAAAATAAGCAAATCATTAAGAATTTAGCTGTGTGTTTTACATCCGCAGTAAGATTTTTACTTTTCATAAAGATCTTATGTAAATGCATTTCAACCATTGTATGTATATGCTGCTATAAATTTCACAGTGCGCACACTGGCAACTTTTCTCATAAACATATTCCTTTTATCAAGTTGTAACCATTACTTAAATTTCTCAATTTGCTTTTTCAGATTTTAATTAAAGCACACCACCCTACCCTACTTCCTTCCTGCAGTCCTGAGACCCCTGTGCAGGAGGATTATGGGATTACATCAATAGGGTCCCTCTGTAGCAACTAGTGTACAGCTAGAAGCCTGTGGCACAAAGGAATTCTAGGTGGAATTCTTCAGGACGACTAACAGAGCCGTGGCCTTTGTAAGCACTACAGCACCTCTGCCAGCATCTGATGGCATGTTTCCATACTGGCCCAATAGTGAGAATAACACCAACTGATTATAAAAATGATTATCCATGTATTCAGCAAATTTGAATTCCCTCAACTTGTAATGCCAAAATTAACCCTGAGGTGGTATTTGTTTGTGTGTGTGTGTGTGTGTGTGTGTGTGTGTGTGTGTGCACGTGTGTGCGTGTGTGTGTGCGTGTGCATGTGTGTGGTTGTTGGTGGAGGTGTGGTGAGGCTAGCTGCTGTTTGCCCCTGTAAGTGTGGCAGAATTAATAAGACTATTACCTCAACAATTACTGCTCTGTGCAGCACCCAGGATTCATTTCTGTGGAAACTCAATGCTACTAATTAAAACTGTTGCCATTGCTCTAGCATTAGAGTGATTGTTTCAGAAGATACATTCCCCACCAAATTACAAAGGCAATTTTATGAGTTGGAAAACTGAGAGCAATTATTTTAACAAGCATAAAACATTTTCTATCGAGCAGCAGTCTTGGCTGATCTAATATTAGTGCCCATACTAAAAGGAGAAAAATAAAGAGTGAAGCCAACACCAGGAGAAAATGAGGCTCCCTTTCTCAGAAATCTGTAAGGCAGCGACGTGTAGGCCTCCTGCTGTTACTCTCTGTGTGGTCACAGACTGCCTGGCCATTTTTACAGGATGCAAAAAGACACACACAGAGTAGTTTATAAGTACGCAATATGTTATGAATGGCACACACTGGACAGAAAGACAGTGCCTTTACTGCATGTGCGTGTGTGTGTGTGTATGTGTGTAAAGTTTATACTACAGAAACTGCAGCTAATTGTTACTGACGGTATCATAATGATTCACTTATACCAAGATTTTATTTGCACGAATCTGGTTTAAAGCAAGTTTGCCATTACATTCAAAACTGGAAAACTGCCAGCCAATTACATTCGCAGATGAACACCACAAATGGGTTTGTATCATCATGTTTGAAAGTGTACTCTGTGTATGAAATGTGAGACTGTGAAAAGGATTTTCATAAATTTAAAAACTCCACATTCAGGGTAAAGAAGTTCAGCTCTAAGGATTAAATTTATATCCAAATTACTAGTTGGTTGGATAGGACACCTTGCATTTTAACACAGAGTGTACTCTAGTGTCTAATTTTTCAAAAGGCAGCTTTTATGTTGGTAATGGGTCTCCTTTAACCTAAGTCATAATCATTTCATAAGCTAACCAGTTCGTTTTTGCTAGTGAATAGAGTTAGTGAAGGCAACATAACGGCTGATGAACATAACTCTAAAAAACAGAAAACAAAGTTCAAGGCACCAAGAGCCTCATTAACATGCTTCTTATTTATGCCAACACCACTACCTT
>VUQG01019137.1:69458-106908 GCA_015106755.1 Etia nguti
TGTGTGTGTGTGTGTGTGTGTGTTTATATTTATATATATATATTTTTATCTCTCTCTCTCTCTCTACACACACACACACACACACACACACACACACACACACACATACACATATATATATATATAGATATATATATAGATATAGATAGATATAGATATATATATACACACACCTTGGGGTAAGTATGACAACCTTTATAGCACACATAGAGGCTTTTTGTGAATAGCTTGGATTAGTTAAACTGATACCAATGTCCTAACATGTAGCTGCCAGAATAAGACCTTCCATGTTTTCCTTACAGGAAAATAAAGTAGACAGAAATTTGGGATAGAAGTTATTTATAACCTCACTGAAGATTTTGTGACAAAAATTATGTAACAACCTCAGAGAAGCTTTAGTAATAGCAGTCTGTGAACAGAAGAGCCTCACTGAGGTTTCAGACTATGCAGCTTTCATTAAATTCTTAATTTAAAAAAAGAAAAACTACAGAAGCAGATACAGGTAAGTGTGCTATACCACTGAATGGAGCAGTTTATTACTTTCAATTTACAACACATTGTTTTTGTGTGTTTTTTCAGGGGATTTTGTGGAAAGCTTTTTTTTATTACCACAACAAGAATTATAATTTAAAAAAGGAAAAGAAAGACAAAAATTAAAAAATAAAGTTGTAATGAAATTCTCTAGTAATTCATTAAAGGTTTTTAACAGCTCACAGGTAATTTTGGTCAGGACTTTTATGGTATTTCCTTGTTTCATGCGAGTGGATTTTAAAGGTAGATGGTACCTTCCATGACACACTTATCTGTCTTTCCACCAGTAACTGCTTCATGTCTCTTTCTTCTGCCCCACATCCCTTGTTTTCCATTTTGCCTTTCTACCACTAGTGCTTCTCTCTTCCTTGATTTTCTTTCTGCCTTTAGTCTTTTCAAGCTTCCTTTACCTTCCTTCCTTTCTTCTATTAATTGCACAGCTTTGTGGGCTGTTACCATTCCTGAGGGAGGTTCTACCATGAAGAGCCAGTTTTGGAAGTTGGCTCTTTCCACAAGTACCATGTCCAATTTGGCCCATCTATGGTGGAAAAGCCGAGTGGCGACCACATAATGACCACTGTCTGAGGGCCTGGCTAATTTTTCATGTTCAAACAGGCGGCTGACTCCTGGACCCAGACTAGGTCTAATGTAAGGTTTGTAAGTGCCTCCAGAGGTCATAAAACATGGTAACCTGTGCGTCTGATCTCTTTTATGCAATCTAAACCATGACTTTTATGACAGCCTGCTGTGGCAGTGATAAATTCACTAAAATACATTAGAAAAAAGTCTGAACACATTTTCCTGGAAAAGTCTGTGTCTTTATCAGTTAATTTAACACAAGACTGCTTGGCATAATAAAAGGAACTTTTGCCAATATGTTCTTTCAAAAAAATAACTCATTTTTGAGTTATGAATGTTTAAGAATCTACTCTCTTCTTCTGCACTGATCCCATCAGTTCTGAAACAGAGAGGGTAATTTAGGTGGTGTGCACACCAAAACCAGTTTTCCTTGCTAGAAATGCCAGGCGCTCATCTGAAAACACTCAGCTGGGACCACTTGAGAGCATTTTGGAAGCACAATGTTTTATCAGCTGTGAAAATTTGGTTGCTGTGATACAGAACTTACTTGAAAGTAGTGTGTTGGAAAGGAAAGTACCAGAGTCTAGCTGACTCCTGCTTACCTGGTTGACCCACAGCAAACTCAATTGAGTAATACACCCAGTTATTCTCTGTAACTCTGTTCCATCATTTTATTTAAAAATTTGACTGGATTCTCTACAGCTGACATCTTGCCGTGTTGGACCTCCTGCTCCTCATCACCTGCTCTGTGCAGGTGATGAAAAACATTTTAAAATGTGTGCATCTGTTGGAATTCCAGACAGTGTCTTGATTGTGTGAAATTAGTCCTGTGAGAGTAAAAATATTGTGGTGTGTTAGGGGTTGGTGTACAGGTAATAATATAGTTTCCCTTCTTTGCTAATAGCACTTGAACACTTGAAGTAGGATGTAAAGTCAGTCTAGTGTTTGTCCACCCCACTTTCACTGTAATTGGATGCCCTGGTAAAAATAATAAGAAAGAAAGAAAGAAAGATAGAAAAAGAAAAAATAGACAGTCAAAAGCTACTTCATTTAATTCTTGGAAGTCTGAAAAAGGGGTTATAATCACTTTAACCATTATAATCACCTTGCTACAATGTTAGTGTTTTTAGCTTCATATAAAAACCATTCTAGCATAAAAGTGGATCTAACAACAGTGACATCACCCACAGGTTTTGAACTCTGCATTTGAGCGTTGAACATCTTGCTTTTTTGAAGCCAGATATGATCTTATATGAGACGGTAGACTGCTCAAGTTTTCAGCTAATAGTAGCTGGCTTGGTTAGCAAAGACCATTATTAAACTTTATCTGTGCAGCTCAACACACAGAGACAGTAAGTAATAAGTGACAAATAAAATCACCGAAACCTATCGCTCTAACTCAATTACCCAGATGAATGAATATAAGAAAAAAAAATATCACCCCACTCATAGTTTTTATGAAGGTGGAAAACAGATGCCAAAATAGGCTGTAAATACACTTTCTAATGCTGTAAATTTGAACATTTATCATAAGAGTTTAGGCGAGTTTAGACTCCCTTTCAGAACCAAGTGGTACGAAGAGGGACTGCAGTTTCTGCCAGTTCTGGGTTGGGTTTTTCAGCTCTGGATGTTGCCCCATGATAAAAATACAATGCTCCTAACATGTTTGCTTTACAAAAAACATTCTTGTGTAAATGCTCCCTTATGTTAGCAGTTTTATTTTAGAGCTTGAAAACATGTCAGCTAACCCTTGTACATATTGTCTGAAACCCAAGGCTATTACTCTTGATTCTGTCATGTTCCCATTAGTTCAGCGATAGGTGTTTATGTACATTTTCTTTTGACCACAGCTCCCCACAGAGCAGCTGCTCTTAGCTTTTGGGGTCTGTTGCTTGAGTTCTTCACTCTCTTTCCAGCCTATCCTAGTGACGTTGGCTTTTTGGCCTGAATCTGTGTGGTTTTGCTCCAGCAAACTGCACACAAATCATGCTTCCAGCAGGCAGAAAGATAAACATCCTAAATGTATTAGCAATAGCATTCTCACTGCAGTATGGCAAAGAAATGAAAATATGGTTTTGGAAGGCAGTGCATCATAACTGTTAAATACGGAGTCAGCTACACTTTGTGGGGGTCACTTCAGATTTTAAATAGGTTAGTGGAAAGTATGCAGCAAAAACAAATGTCTTGTGCCATCTCAATCCTCTAATTATTAGTAGGGATAAAAAGAATAAGACACGCAGATGAGCCAGAGTAAGAATAATAGACCACCTCTATCGTGACCTAGATAATCCATTATGTAAATGGCAATATTCACTGCTCATATTGTGTTAGCCGTCTATATTAATTTCTACTGTGTGTGTGTGGGTGCGGTGGTTTTCCTCCTTGTGTTTACAGTGAGTTGTGAAAATAAAACAAGATGTAAGACAAATCCACAGTGAAGGATTGCCCCTTTAGTATAATTCTTATACAGTACAATAAGTATATCTTGTTGTAGAAGAATATGTTACTTACCGCGGTCTTAATTATTTTGAGTGATCACCTTTGCACCACTTTGGGATCTTGTTGTGTGTAGCCACATAATTAGTTTGGCACCTCAATACATTCTGGCAGAATAAGGTAACCTATTGTTATGATGTGTCATTGTTTAAAAAAAACAACAGCATTCCACTGACTTACATGAACTTTCTTCAGGAACCTTAAACCAAGTTTTAACCCTAAAATTGAAATACCCCCTGAGAACCAAGGTAAAAAGAACTTTTTTGTGATTTCTTGCCTCTTTGGCGCTAAAAGAGGCCACCCAAACACATGAGATATCAATAGAAAACCCAGGATGCCCTCTATTTAGCACATTAGGACTTAATAGGGTAGCTTAAATAAGTCAAAAGATACAAACCAAAAACAAATGTCCATTACAGAGGACATAAATAAATAGGCTGGTTCTCAGGAGGATACAGAAATATATGATAATCTGCCACAGTCTTCCTCTTCCTATAAGTGAACACTGCAATAAGTGATAATCTGTTGCAGTGTTCCCATTAGCCTTTGGGTAATTTACATCATAATTCTTACAGTGGATCACTTCTTCTTGCACATCATCTTTTAAACCATATCCAGTAAACATACAGACACAAACTGTTCATTCTTGCACTGACAAGCTCTTTCTCGCTTACTCGAAATGCTTCTTTGTGGCTTTCCTGTGTGAGGAACACAGACTAGTCAGCTTCTCAACGAATCCGGACTTTTTCTTGAGGTCTTCTAATGAAGGGTGTTGTTACTGCAATACAGGATGTAGATCACTGTACAACTTCATGTACAACTTAAAACTTGAAACCTCAATGAAAGTACCTTGTGGCCTTGTGAAATGCGAATGAAGAAATGCTTTTTAACAATTCAAAAAAAAACTTCAAGCAAAGGAAAAGACGAGTGCGAGAAAGTTTTCCTCATGTAGTCATTTCATTACTATAACAGTTGTGGTTTTAGAAGGTGATTACACTGCATGCTCTGGAAATTGATGTCAGTCTAAAAAAGTTATACATATGTTCTTGAATATGTTAAGCAAAACTGTTGTTTATAGGCAGTGTTCAAGGAGATGAGTGGGAGATGTGTTTTCTAATGCAGTATTAATAACAACTAGACTATGTACTCTTAAACACTGAGGTCTATTCAAACACATTTTCATTTCAATCTCTATTTTACAAATGTTTGATACTCAAATCTGGACTTAAGGAAGCATGGGTTTCTCATTGCCCTTGCTGACATACAATATCCCAATGACTGAGTTGTATTTATGCCAGTGGCTGGAAATCTAATGCAAATGTGACGCAAAACAGGGCAACCTAAAAAGATGGTTGGAAAAAGAAAGGACAGCTACTCCACTTCTGGGATTGTGGCTATACAGTAGCTGCCAAAACTGAGACAAACCCAGCAATTCACCCAAATGTTAGTCTGTTAATTCATGGTATCTGTACCAGATAACTGCAACACCAACAAGCAATCTAAAAAGACACAAATGCACAACGAAGAAACTGAAAAGCAGTGGTAAATTCTGTTCTACATTTTTGAAGAAAATGAGATATTTTCGGATGTGAAAAACTGATGTTAGTAAAAAAAAAAAGCATATTTGCCTACATGTACATAAAACTTCAGATCATCTTTTTGTGTACCGCAGACTATTTAAGGGGAAACACTAAGATTGATGCAACAAATTGACTTCTAAGTGAGCTTAGAAGTCAATTTAAAAAAAATATGTATTTTTTAAATTTGCTGTCTTGAATGTTTTTCTGTCTTAGAGTTAGCACTTGAGATACAATGTGCTCTAGCATCAACCCTGATGATGAAGTAAAAAAAACAAATCAGAAGAAAAAGACAAGTTTATTTGCATTTTGTATTGACTCAAGTTTTCCAGTACTGCTTAGAATATGGACCCTCTACTTATAGGTTAATGACTAACAAGTGTATGAAGTGACCCTCCCGGAGAGGCTGAATCTTTCTGAAGTAAAGACTGGCATGCAGGCTGTGGGGGAGTATGGAAAGATAAAAATAATGTAAGAAAATATGTAAGAATTACATTCTTCTCTCACCACTTAGTAGGTCTGGGTTAGACATCATCGACATCATCCGTCAGAAAAAAAAGCCATCAAATGAAGTTAAAAAAATGCAACCAATACTACCACTTTCATCTAAACTAGGATGAGGTGTGCTAAATCAATAAGTAATTGAATCAAAACAATGTATTTACATTTACTGCCAAAAAAAAAATGCACAGTAGTTTTACACTGCACAAAATAAACCTGTGAAAGTAAATGACCTGAAAGCTATTCTATTATAAAATGCTCTTAATCACAAAACCCTAGTAGAGGATTGGAATAACAAAGGAAGCTTCAGAGAGAAACTTATTAACAAAGACACCTCTAACCTTAAAGGACACACATTTGTTTATGTCTGGATGTGTGTATATTTTTTGAGTGGGGGAGGAGGAGCTGTCAGTGGCTTGTCTCATCTGTTGGCAGGCCTTCCATCCATCAGGGCTTAAGTAGTTTTCCAACAGTACATTGACCTTGAGTGCCTGGTATCGATTTCCTGTGGTGTCGCACTGAGAGGGGTCGTTACCACGTGGCCCCTGCCGTGGGGTGTGATCAGGAACAGATTCTTGAAATCCCGATGCAATGGTGATGGATCGGCAGCCTCTGCAGACCATCAATCCTCGCCTACCGTAACCAGGGTGACACCTGAACTGAATTTATCATCATACAAGCCACAGACGTGGCAAAGACAAGGATGCAGTGTTACACTGTCAAATAAACTTTCACGCAGGTACAAACAAATACACACTCAGTTGTGTGTACTATATCTGACCTTAGCTGAGAGCATATCCTTTTTCTATCTACGGTGGGCCTGTGATTAAACTGAGGATAGAATTTAGATTGCTGATGTGACAAGATGATGTATGACTAGATAAGAGTGTGTCCAGATATAGTTGTTCAGCTACATATAAAAGGCATCAACACAGTAGTAAAGATATCCTCTCTGTCTATGTGACATTGTAAAGTGGAGAAACTGAGTGAATGCAAACTTCTTTAGCATTTAAAGACAAAAGGTCAAGTGACTTTACATGACCTGTCATAACTGGTTGTTATGAGCAAATTTATTCTTATGACAGAAAGGTAAACAGGGGCTGTTCAGTGGTTACAAAATCAAAAAAAAAAAAAAAAACGGTCTTAAACTTCATCTGTCATTTCCTCTATTTTAACTCCTTTTTTAAAAAAAATGAAATTTGTAGTATATTTTCTGTCTCCCTGATATTCTCTCTGGGCAACAACCGTGTCAAGTGCCTGTATTACTTGCTTTGTCTTAGAGGGAGTAGTCTGTGGTGCCCTCCAGACCACAGCTCAGAGCCACAGCTGTAGGCCCCATGTGGAGGACATCAGCTTACAAGTGATACCCACCAGAACACTCTCACAGTACAATGCTCCTTTTCTCTGAGTTCCCCAATAGGAAATACACAATGAGATTGAGCCAGAGATTTTAAGAGCAAGCAGATACACGCATACACACATGCACACACACACACACACGTTCAAGTTCTTATATACTTATTTCATTAACTCTGACAGCAAAAGAGATTAATGCAACGCACCAGTAATAGCAAAAAAGCAGAGTCTAGAGGCCCAAAACTTCTCCATATGCAGATTCCTCACTCCCAACATCCTCACAGTAAGACCTGGATTAGGTACCATCAAAGGAAGAAGACAGTAATCAATCGATTTCTTTTTTTAATCTTAATTCCTTCATCAAAAGTAAAACTTTAAATTAGTCTTACTTTCTATTTTCAATTAAAGTTTCTAAATTAGATCTGATTATATATCTATCTATCTATCTATCTAGATAGATAGATAGATAGATAGATAGATAGATAGATAGATAGATAGATAGATAGATAGATAGATAGATAGATAGATAGATAGAACTTGTCAGTAATTTGTAATTTGTAACATACTAAAAATAATGTGGTAATCAAATTCTCAGAATAATCTTGAACTATGTACAACTGTTGACTAAATATACAGTAAGATTTTTCTGTGATAATTGTACAAACTAATGCCTTTTCATGTGCTAATGCACAGTTTTTTTTTCATTGTTCTTTGATCTTCTCAGTTTGTCAGTGGACTGGCCTCCATCTCACCAGTTTGACTGAGAACCAAAGCAGACAGGACTAATCTATTCACACACAGAAGATGGCGTAGACCGTGCTTCAGAACGGCATGCTGCTTTGATAAGGAATGGCTTTGAATGATTCCTTAAACTATTGATTGGCTTGAAGTTGACATCCAGCAGCAGGAGAAAAAAGACAAAAAAGAAAGATAAAATCAAAAGGCTTCTTACTTATAACCCTTTAAGGCAAAGGTTTGTGTATGTGAATATCTAAGCAGTTTTCCCCCTTGTTTTCTCTAAAATTCAGTCTTACTTGCGCATAACAATTTATTTTTATTTTCACAAATGTTTTTAATTAAATATCTGAAGATGTTTTATGTCATTAGTATAAATGTTCCCAAGCCCTAAGAGGGTTTACCAAATTAGGTGTCAAATGAAAAACATTTTTAGTGTTTAAAATATATTGATATGAATTTATTTAACAAAACACAACACTAATGATAAATGACAGCACTTAAAAATAAACCTATGGTGGCATAAGCTTGCATAGTTTCCTTCATATTTGCGGTTTCAGTGTGGTACAGTAAATACTTAAATAAAGGCATGGGGTTGGAGGAGTTGCATTGGGTCTTCCTGTTTCCACTTGTGGTGTCCTTGTCCGTGGTCTGCTTCTGGCTGCACAGGCTGTAGTAGGAACAGCTTCTCTCTGTGCACCACATAATTCAGCCTGGGAGGTAAGATCACCCCCTACAGCAAAGTCGAGACAAGACATTGCTCAGTTCTTCCACTACTCCATGTACTTCTACATGAATTAGTGGAAGAACATGTAACCATCCACATTTCTGTCTTTTTTTTTTTGTTGATAGAAACGAGATGGGGAATCGTGACTTTTCGAGTTGTTATAGTTAAAACCTCAGAACATTTGTGCATTTTGTGATGAATTTTCTTATAAAAACATAAAAAAATAAATAACAGCAGCAATATATTTTCAGGACTCTACAATCCTTTGTTCATATGTCTGTGTCCTTCTAACCACTGTGCGCCATTCCTCTGCCTCTCTCTCCGAACATTGACAACAGCGTAATTTGAGCTGCTTTTCCCAGGGGCCTAATCGTTTACTTCCTGCTTGCAGAATATGCAGGTATTGATTAGATATCAGACCCTAATTGGGGTGCAATCTCTCTCACCCTCAAATGTTCAAATCTATGATGGAAATGGCAGAAAGTAAATAAGCTAATAATACTTGTAAATAATTCTGGCCACTTGCCCTGCCACCACATAAATACAATGTCTAATATTCATTCTTTCGTTTTAAACCCAAGCCTTTAAGATCAAAACAGTGGAACTAAACTTTTCTTCAGCAAACATCTGCCTATTAGATCCATGTAAGTGATAGTTGTAGTTTCACTCTCTGCATTGTATGTAAAAGGATTGACCTACATGACCCCAGCTCTAGAAAGCCTGCACAGCTTTCTGCTCTGCTTGGCCTCTTTGGAATACTGTGGGCGGCTCCGGGCACACGGTGCGGAGCATGGCTGGAATGGGAATAGACAGTTAATGGGCACTTACAGGATGGTGAAAACATTTTCCTCTGGAGATGCTGTGGTTTGGAGATTTCTCAGCAGGACGTAGCATAGCCAGTGTCCCGCCACTCACTGCCTCTGTGTCTATGTCTCTTTTTTAGTGTATTTACCCAGTTTGTCTTAATTTGTGGTGTAATACCATTCAGCTGTTGGCATACCTCAATGGTGAATTGCAACTGCTGGTATGCTGTTTACTTATGCCTATCTGCACCCCTACTAACTTTATTTTTCCTTAATTCATCCCATGGCACTCCACTGGACAGGTTTGGCAGACACCAAAACCAGTCTGCTTATGGTGTGTCTTTTAGGGTCTGGATTACAGTGGAGCCTTTCGCTCACTGCCCAGCAGTGTCTGGTGATGGGTACTGGCTGGGCCCCAAGCCTCACGTCCACTCCAGACCAGACATACGAGAATGCCTTTGAGTCTGGTGTCACCTCAGGATACGCTGGAGTCAGCTGCACATTTTCCTAACCCTTCGTTCTGCTTTTTACTACACTGCTATATCTCTGTCTTGCTTCCATTTAATCCACACCTCATATAAGTTTGGACCTCAACCTCAATATACAGTAGATTTTATGATCTATAAAAAGCACGTTCCCACTTTCACTTTCATGTTTTTTTTCCACTGAACATGTTTGTTAATGTTAGGTCAAGTGTTTGCACTGATTCCCACTTTTCCAAAGAATTGTAAAATTTTCTGATATCTGCATATGAGGTTTACTTTTATGCCAGTCTTTTTGGTTGAAAAACAGCCCAAAAATCTGAGGCACAGATTAGATCACTTCAATTGTGTAAACACTGGAGAACATACAAAGGCTAACGATGGCTAATGACTGCTGACATCTCAGTCTTGTACACTGTTTTCTGCCACAGTACAGAATATGCCACAGAGGATTGTTGAAGTGTAGGTGCTTATTCTCCGAGAGTGAAGGATATGTGCGCCTGTGGGAGGGATGAAATCTGCAATGGAAGGCAGAAGTGTCCAAATGTGACCCCCTCAGCAGAACCATCCAACTCTAAAGGCTATCTAATTGACTGGACGGTGCTCTCCTGCCTCTGTCCATCCTCCCCCAGTCCCTGTGGATAGCCATCAGATGGATTGTGTGAACTTGCCCCTAATCAAGACCCATTCACCACTAATGAGAGGACGGTTAATGACCAAATAATGTGTGTACATTAGGTCAGTGTGTCAGTAAGGCAGAGGGATGCATAAAGCTTTAGACAAGCAGGAAGCTTGAAAATTAAAATATTCAAATTTAGTTGATATGGAAAAAAGCAGCTTTTGAAAATGAATAACAATAAACTGAAAATAAAGGAAATACTTCTTTGTTTGTTTTTTGCTTTTTAAACAGTGGAAAACCGGCTCTAAAAGAAATCTCTGTCTATGAAATTGGACTTAAGTAGAATGTCAGTGGCTTTTTTGTACTAAATTTATTTGGTAACACATTCAACATTATATTTGTAAGCTGTTATGAAAGCTCACTCATCAGAGAAACACTCTCTAAACAGCTGAACCCATTTGAGAACTCATATCAGTTGTCTCACGGCTCTGGAGATGCAGATAATTTTCTTGCCCACTGGCTAGGCTATAGTTGCACACCAGTCATTGATCACAAATTTAGATGTATTTTTATGTATCTAAATTTTTAAGTGTGGGGAAAATAATCACTTGAAAATAAGTAACAATAATTTGTTTTTTGAGCTCCTGCAGATTTTTTCTTTGTAGTAAGACGACGTGTGCTGCTGTTCCTCTGAGATTTACTGCACTTTGTGGATTTAGCCAAGTGAATTCAACAAGCTATAAGCAGATGTTACATGATCTAACATGGCTGATTTCCAACCCCTAGACAAGATAAAGCTAGTATAAAAGATAGAAATCAGTGGGTAAATCTAATCAGAATCATCACCTTCAAATTAATTTCTTGTCTGCAAGCCTTGATGTAACCTTCCAATGATCATAGTGCATTACTTAACCTCAATAGTGTATACTATTGCCTGCATTAAACATTAAACCACCAATTTTATAGTTCTAATATCTGATTAAAAACTATAAAATTAACTTGGATCCTAGTTAATTTTTCCAATTTATCAAAGTCCTTAATAAACATCTTTTATAATAATCTCTCATCTTACTCTCACATCCTGTATTTCTTACAGCTTTCTTAAGTGTCACATGTTAACATTTTTTTTTCTCACCAATGGAAAATACAGCAACT
Organism: Etia nguti; assembly: GCA_015106755.1. Classification (NCBI taxonomy): domain Eukaryota; kingdom Metazoa; phylum Chordata; class Actinopteri; order Cichliformes; family Cichlidae; genus Etia; species Etia nguti. The sequence goes on from VUQG01019137.1 coordinate 81,020, forward strand.
TTTTACTTATCAGCACACACTGTGTGACAAACTGTACAGAAACAGTTTACTTATATTTGTTCAGCTATTTGAAAAGTTGCATTGAAATTACTTTCCACTTAAAAAAGTGTTATTCTGTTCAATAGCGTGTGCCGTTTGTCGTAATACCACGATCACAACTTTACTGACGTCCCCACCATGAACGCATTGTAAGTATCAGGAGGAAAAACAGATGTGTTAAGGGTGTAAGTGGAACCATGGGATATCATTATTTTATTACTGAGCAAGTATCTCCATGCCATCAACTGGATGTAACACAAAGCTGAAGCACAAAAAAGTGAACTCACAGTATTATGCATGAATCTGTAATTAATTGTAATTGTAATTAATTAATCTGCATTCTGTTATTCTATCAGATCATCTCTAGAAAAGTTCAAGAAACAAAACAAAGAAACTTACCAATTAGTAAATATATTATCAAAACAATATTACAAATGTAATTGTTAAACTTCTCTAGAGTTACCACCAAACCTGGTAGTGAAACCTGCCAAAAACCTGCTGAAGCTTGGGCTCAACTCTGCTCTAGAACATTTCCTGTCTCCTGTGTTTCTACTCTGCTTGCACCATAATGCTAATAAAATATAACCAAAAACTATGTTTTCAGGCTCTAATATAACTCTCATTTCGGTCTCCCTCTTTATAAGTCCATAATATGATGTTAATAGATCTATTTACAACTGGAAACCTGGAAGTAGTAGAAATAAGGTCATTGACAAGAACTTTAATGAACCTTGAAAAATCTCTCTCCAACTCTTTGGGATGCTAGGTGTCCCCATGAGAATTTAGAACCAGACTACTATTTAAGAGGCCCTGGATGACCATTTTCCAGTCTCGAATACCCCTTTTAGAGTCCAGGTTAGTGTAATAAATGTCTATTTCTAGCTGATTGTGTGTCATCTTTGGACCGGATTAGTTAGCAGGCAGCGGGACCTCTGGTGGACCAACATACCCTCTTCTGCCACAGGAGAGACAACCGTGAGGATTCATCCATCACTGCTTTTGTGAAGACCTTTCTCAAGGGAATGAGCAACTAATGACTGCTTTGCTAGGGTTGGAGATGGACCTCTGGGGTACATCATGGTCTTGTTTTCTTCTAACTGTGAACTGGATCTGATTTTGATTGCTTGATTGGCTAAATGCAATTTCAAAAACAATGCCTAAACAGATAAGAGCTGTACGTGTTAGAGACTGTTGCTTTCACTTTCAGTAGCGCACTATAGGGTTAAGCAGAGTGCTGCTCAGGCTGGATTGTATTCTCTTCCTCCACACTGTGCGGGGCCAGGGAGGGGGAAGGGAAACAGGAGATTTATGTCCTTCTGTGACACATGCTGCTCTAGGTCTCATGTTAGTGGAAAATTAGATGTTTAAGAGTCTGGCAGAGAAATACAGCTCTCTTTAAATCCTCTGCTTGTCAGCCAGTGTAACAGCATTATAACTAAAGTCCGGCATGATAATGCTTTTAATGACAGCAATATGTCACCTTTACAGCAGATTTTCATGCTTCTTTTACTTTGTGTCCACGTGAAGCCTTCAGCTGTTTAGAATACAACTTTCATGATGCTTTATGACTGGTCATGTTAGGCACCTACAAGAAAAAATGTAACTTGACTTGAAGACAAACTTAAAAATAAAGTGTTTCTGTCACTGCGACCTGATTAATATTCAGACAGCAAGTTCACTGACAATGGAAGCCCAGTTTATCAACTTGTCTGCCCACTCTGCCTGTACACAGAAAGGTCTATGAGTGAAAGTGGCTCATAATGCTTTACCTAAGGTCTGTGGGAAAATGACTTGGGACATAATTTGGCAATCTTTTCCAAACAAGAAGTCACAATTCCATACTTTCCACCCATGACAGTTAGCCTTTGTCCATCCAATCTGACATTCCCATAATGCCCACGTGTTTCAGATGCCTCCCTCTTCCTTGTTTCTTCAATTCTGTGTCTGTTTACTTTCTAAAGGGCTCTCTCTGCCCTCTGTTCTCAGCCTTGCTGCCCACTGTTCTGTAGGAGAAGAATGGAGACTGTAGTAACTGCTGGACTTCTCGATGGTGCTGAGGCTTGTGCCGCAAGATACATGGTCCAGAAGCTTTTGAACCATCCATCCATTCATTCTCTTCTGTTTATCCTTTTTCCCATTATACATTTTTTGTTCTTCAAACTGAGTTTCATCACACAGAAAAAAATGTGAATTTGAGATGTATCCTTTTAAGCATACTGTGCCATAATTTCTAGGGGTCAAGCAATTGCTAAATATCTTGGGGATATTGTACATTTGTATTGTTTAAATGTTACTTCACGTACAAAATAACTAACATATTGTTTATAGCTGATTGAGATTTGAGAGATCTTTTCTGTTTTACCCACAAACCAGTCATGGTACCTGGCTGCTCCTCCATGAGCCTGGTTCTGCCTGTGGTCTCTTACTCTCAGAAGAGAGGTCTTCCTTTCAGTTTTCATCAAGTGCTTGATCAAAGGAGATGCAGAGTCTCTTCCTGCCAGTATATAGCATTCAGGGGTGACTGTTGTTGTGAACTGAAACTTTGTAAATCAAACTAGAATTGTTATATACAGAGTAAAGATGTGACCATGCAAGTGAAGGAAATTCTAGTAAAAAAACAAAAATCACATTTCACAACCGGGAGGAACACAAGCTTTGTTGAGAAGTAGAAAATAATTTACATGGTCAAAAGAGGATTTCATTTAAAAAATGACCAAAGATGAAATCCCCGGTGTTGTTTATCAGAAGGACAACGTTGGTTCATTTGTTCTGGAAATAAACCGAGAACCTACTAAGTTGGATATTTTCAAGTTGTTGAAATGATCAAATATATCTATAAATGTTCATGGCTGCCTCTTTTCAGTGATATGCTAGTGCCCAGCATGAAACCCACAACAACAAAAATTGAAAAAAATATGTTTTTTAACGTAAGGGTAGATTTAGTCTCTCAATTACAAAGGCTCTATGAATGTCAAAATTAATAAATGTACATGTGGAAAATAGGCTAAAATATCAACTGAAGCAGTAAAGTTAATGTAGCAGTAGTTCAAGCAGACTTTTTTTTTTTTTGCAAGAACATGTTCATACAATTACCAAGAAAACTAGTTTCACATCACAGCTGAGATGTGACTGCAGCAGAGGAAATCTGTGACCTTATAAGGAAATTTGTGTTGACATCTGCTCAATACTCTGAAGTTTGAACTTTAGGTTACTTTCACAAATGGGTTCCCAATTTTTCAGAATTCAGTTGAATTCAGTTCAGTTCAGTTCACTGTTATTTATATAGTACCGAATCACAACAACAGTTGCCTCAAGGCATTTTATATTATATATCTTATTATATATCTTATTATTTATCTGATTGTTATAACCCAACAATCAGATGATCTCCTTATGAACAAGCGCTTGGAAACAGTGGGAAGCAAAAACTGCCTTTTAACAGGAAGAATCATCTGGCACAACCAGGCTAAGGGAGGGGCAGCCATATGTGTGGCGAGTTAAGGGTGAGGGAAAAAGAAGCGAGCAGAATGTAGAGAAGCTATTGTATTATGGGAGAAATATGGTCTCTCTTTCTAGTCCCTGTCAGATACTCTCTCGGTTTGTGTTTTCTGGCTTCATGGACAAATAAAGTTGGGTATCATCAGCGTAGCAATAAAAATGTATGCCATGCCTTCTAAGAATACATGATTGAATACATAATGTTCTAATCTCTGTTGTACAAAATTGCAGTCAATGGTGCACTGAGTGCACTGAGGTTTAGCGGGACAAGCATAGAAATTAGTTCACTGTGAGAAGCCACAACAAGATCAGTTTTTAACCTGCATTAGTGATGTTTCTATTCTGTGACGAATTCTGAATCCTAACTTAAACTCTTAGCTGTTTTACCACTAATCTTTCAAGAATTTGTGAAAAAGAAGGAAAGTTGGAGATTGACCTATAACTAGCTAAGACAGCTGGATCAAGTGACAACTTTTTAAGTAATCGTTTTATTACTGCTCCTTAAAGGCCTGCAGTACATAGCCCATTAATAGACTTATACTGATCATATTTAAGACTGAAGCATTAGTTAATATAAGGACTTCTTTGAGCACTCTTGTGTGAATTGGGTTTAAAAGACACATCGATGGGTTGCAGGAAGTGTTTATTGAAGTTAACCCAGAAAGACTAATAAAAGAGAGTAAATATCAGTAGTACTGGAAGTAGCTGTACATAATGATACATCTGTGAGGATTATTGTGAGGGATTACAAAAGTCATTGACAGAAAAAGTTTTTTCATAAAATATCAAAGATGATATTTATTTTTACTTCTTCTCTGTCTGCCCAATTACTTTTATATTTTAAAAATAATGATTTATCTCTATAGAAGCATTGATCTAAAACTTTACTGTTTGCTACTGAACCACGAAAGACACTTTATCTCATCGCCTCATCTGTAATGGCTTCAGGACTATCATCAGACTTATACTGCAAGGAGATGGTTATCACTGCCGGACATCCCTGTTCAAAACTTCAAATCCAGCTCACCCTCATCAACGAACCAATCCCTAAAACAACAACAGGGGAGATAAAAACCGTGCTATATAAACCACAGCAGCTTGTCTTCCTCTTGAGCACAAAACCTGTGACCACTGCTTCCTGGGTCAGAGATTGCAGCCGGATTTCATCCAGGAAAGGATGAGTATTCTCTTAGCTAATCCTAGTTCTATGGATGTTGTGAGAAAAGCTTGACCAAAGAAAAACACTGGACTCCAATGAAAAGAACTGAATAGAAGAGCAGCTAAAATTTTTGTATAGTATATGTGGGTTTGTGCAATTACCAGCACTTTTGGGGTTATTTGACTCATAAAGAAGAAGACAGTGGAAAATGTTTTTCAGATGGCATTTAATAAGTGATTTGTAATGCTATAGCCTAGAGATTATGCTGTTTGTATACCACACAAGGCCATCCTATTTAATCTCATCAAACATAACAACCCATATCATGTCTTCTCTGCCTGGCACTCCTTAGAGATATACACAGCCTCATTTATCTGGTCTGGACTGGGTCCAAAATCTTCCAGCAAAACCTAAATTTGTGTAACAAGATCTGGACCTTGAGATGCACGCCTGCCACAGCAAATTGGCCTCATGTAGAGAGAAAAAAAGAGGAGAAGTAGGGGAGGGCTGCAAAGCTAGTGAAGATGTAAGCTAGCAGGGGGAGGTAATCTTAGATCCTACATGGCCTGGAGTAGCGTGCCCCCTGATGCTAAACATTTGGCAGTGGACCAAACTGTGAGGACAAACACCATGTCTTCTACAATTAGACACAGTTCTCTCAACATAGTAACATAGTGCTACTTCAAATGCGTCTTTTTTTTTCTTTTTTTTTTTACAATTTTGGTGTTTCATTTGGGTTTGCCACTGGAGGTGGCAATGGCTTAGTACACTCAGTCAGTGAGCTGTAAATCCAGTATGTAGGTTTCTTTTGTGCATGATAGAAAGTGTTGCATTTATCATTGTTACAGTTATTTGTTTTGGATTTTGCAATGCAAAAGAAAAATTGCTTGAATTTAGATGGAGAAAGATTCTGTCGTTCAATAATGTTTTAGTCTGACTGTTTGAAAATCAAACATTCTCTCACAGGAACACTTTCTGAGCAAATTTCTGTAGTCTCTCTTTGCTCTATTTCCCTTTTTCTGTCTGACAGCAGATGTAGGTGTGAGATACATGTGTGCTAGTAGTGTGTTGCATGGCTGGTTGCAAATTTAATGCATATCCTTTTAAATCAGAAGTTTCTCTTGGTTTAGGTCCAGTTCATACCCACAACCTCTATGTACTGTTTTCATTTCCATGGTCAAGTTTTTCTTTCCGTAAAGGTGCAAATTAAATCACTTGTCTACCTGCCAAAATATTTACAGCTGCTTAAACAGCAATATACTACTCATTTTATATGCCTCTGACTTTGTGCCAGTGTTTCCTTATTATACATTTGTTTAATAATTATGAGTTGTTAATTACTACCAACTTCCTCTCCTTGTCCAGAAGTGATCAGTGAGGTCCTTAATCAACTCAGAGAAAGAGAGAATTTAAGACAGGCAAAGAGAAATCCACCAAGACATTCATCTGCTTGGATCGTATTGAGATGCAACTTTTCTGGGGGTGAATGACACACTACAAGTGCTATCACTGTACACTAAACAGTGCATTTCGGGTAGCTACTGAGCATATAGAGTGCAGCACCGTGACACTAGAGATAGTTCTCCCATCTATGGTGAGGTTTACATAGTACAGTAAAAGCACTTTGGTTAATGTTAGTCAAACACTGTGGTCATGGTTAGAGGCTGATGAACACAGGCAAAGTCACTGTGAACGTTCATGCATTAGAAATCTCACCAAGCCACACATTAACTAACCTAGGCCAACTGGGCCAGAGGCTAAACACAACCATAAAACATAATAATTTCACTCAAGTGGATATTATACAGCAAAATTGGATCTTTTAGAAGAAGGCAAATCCATTCCCAAATATAATAGGTAGCATTTTTAGGAAATTTAATCTGTGTGAATTTATCTTACTTCAAAATACACTGGCTGTCAATAATTAGCTGCAACCTATATAAAGGGAAGTTCTAGAAGCAGGGGTGGATCAAAAAACCAAAGAACTTTATCCACTAGTTTGTTTAACTATCTTTCATTTGTTTTTCTATATTTGTAGCTCTTCTTTTAGTATATAATACAGATTTCCTACACTATTTCCACTGTATATTTTTTATGCAAAGGCCTTTTTTGTGTTGAACACAAGGCCAGTTCGTGCCACAAGCTGGAGAGAATGAAGAAACCTCAGCTCAGTTTATGCAGCCAACACTGTGAAATTAACCCTTTCCATTCCTCAAACTGGCTTTCGTTTGACCACTTCTTGTTGAAGAGTTATTGCATATGCATCACCCTCCTTTGTGCCTCCTGAGCACAGTGGGTTAACACAGAGACTTCCTGTGTTGGCAGCAGTCCCAGATAAAACATGTCTCTGCACGTAGACGTGCAGACGATGAAACATCTGTGTTGCAGAATTGACACATGCATACAACATTTTACAGTTCTGTGCGCGCACCCCCCACAAATCTTCTTTATTGTTTGCCTTTTATCATATTTTTAGATGAAAAGATAACAGTGTGTGATTCATGAGTTTATTTCAATTCAGATTTGGAAAAAGAAAAAGAAAAAGAAAGATGCTTTATATAGCAAACTGCCAAGTCATGTGAAAGACTCAAGATGCTAATCTAATGTCACCTACTAAGAAAACAAGAATTAAGACTACTTTTAAAAACTAGTGATTGAAGTTGCCTTAAATACCTGTTTGCATTTTAGTTTGTTAAAGAATCGTCTGTTTTATGAAGTACTTATTTCCACTTTCCAGTACTTTACCTTGTTTCTTCCTAAACATTTTTGCTTTCTTTATCTGCAAAGATTTGCTTTCTTTATCTGTTGCAGGATAACGTGGTTATTATTTTGTTAAAGGATCCAAAGTTAGTACAGATGAGGTACTAAGGTGATTAATTACAAAGGTAATTACATTATACTACTAAAAATAATTAATTGTTACAATTTGTATTACTCTGAGTATCTTTAAATATAGAATGCACAGACAAAGTCCTGTTAAGTAGAAGTCAGAAAAAGCCGAATCAAAATTTTATAGAGGTTTACTCATGTTGCTGGCTGTGATTACTGAATTTTAAATTATCCCTTGCTGTCTTTGTTACTGAACAATCATAATCACATTTTGAGTACTGGGAAGCTATTCAAACAAATCAAATCAACCTGTGTGTCCTCTGCAGATAAAAATGAGCGTCTGATTTGATCTTAATTTAAGCTATATGCTCATTATAACATGGGAGTCCAGCTTTTTTCTTTTGTCAACTTTATGACATTGGTGACATTAACACTGAGCTTTGAATAATCCATGAACTTTAATAACACAGGAGTTTTTTCCCCCATCTTTCCCCATGTCTTCCAATTTGTAAATGTGAAGAATACATTGCACTTTCTACAACAGAGACCTTTTGTTTATTTAAAGGTTGCTATGCCAGACAGGCGGTATGCAACACTAGAGCTGCGGTGCCCTGAAGCAGTCAAATTAATGAAAATCAAAACAATGGTGAGCAGCAGGAACAGCTGTCGTGCATACGCATTGGCGAAATGAAACTGAGAAAACTGAGAGGAGGTAGCCCCCCAGTCTCCAATGCATTATTAATGTGAAGGAAACAATGATTTACACTATTACTTGCCACTTGTTAGACTTTTCAACCCATCTCAGCTATATGTACATAACTGTATCTCTCACTTGTTGCTTGTGTCTGGGTGCAGGGAGCTGGGTGTTTCTGCCCCAGGTGGAATTACTACCCTAACCATACCACTCGACTCGCTCATCTCCTGCTACAGGTGTGTTGTCTGATCTGGAAATCTATGGGAATCAGTTCTCTCTTTGTTCTGTTCCCCCATTATTTTCTGTCTTCCAGGAAAGGTACGCCTTACGATGCCAGTAAGGCATCTAGTGCAGATGTCACACCCCCATCCATCGACCCAGATCACGTCACTCACTAAACTGAAGATTCACTAAGATACAGAACTTCCGTAAATGACTTTATGCTAGATCAGCACAACAATACAATGCTAAACCATGCTAAACCACATAAACTCAATTAAAACAATTAGTTATCCACAGTCCAGCTAGTGTTTTAGAGTGATTTAGATTTATTTGAAAATACATCATTTTCTTTTTTCCTCCATGCATCCCCTTGGAGTAAGTTTCATGATGGGAATCCTTGAACTGGATCAGTGAGGTTTAAGACCTTCAGAAGAATAAAAGCTGCATCTTTTTATCAGACTTTTCCCCACAGATGACAGACAGTTACAGCAACACAGGAAACATTGTAGTGTTTTAACACGTACCAAGTCCGGGGTTCCCCAACATCTCAGGATGTTATATGTGAACTTGCGGCATCACATCCTGCCTTCCTCTCACTGCTCTACCACATCACATTAAAGAGAACCTATGCACACACACACATATATACAGACAAAACAGTACACAGTACACATACACTTGAAAATATTCCCACACTGTGGTGTTTCAGTTTTGTTTTCTTTGCTATTGTACTTCACCTACTTTCTAGGCTTTTTTTTTATCGCTCATTGTTTGTAACTTAACCTCTTTAACCACCTTTGAAGTAGAATATTCTCTTATGTGAATAATGTAGACCATGCTTTATTCAGCATTTGAAAAAGTTAAAAGATTGCTTAGCACGGCTGCTCCTGAATGTCCTACATCGTAATAAAAGGATGACAGACCTTGTGAATATTAAAATGTCTTTCAAATGGGTACTGAAGAGCGAAAATGGAAATCTTAATGCAGCAAAAGAGAGAAAGATCCGTTTTGCACTGTCCGTGTCTGACTCAGTGCTCAGTGTGCAATAATGACAGAAGTAAAGCACACCACAGTGATCAGTTGGGTAAGCTCCTAGACCTCCAATACACTCCTCTTCACTCTAATTGACGACTGTAATTTGATGGCACTCGTAACAGAGTTAGAAAGCAATTAGCGTCATGGCCCATCGGCACAAACAGTGCAGAGAGGCCACCTGTGGGTCACTTTTTAATTTGGTGAGTGCTTAGTGCTTAGCGCAGGACTATGCCTTTGATATACTCCGTAGATGGTAAATCCTGTTAGTGCTAACTTCACAAACTACCCCACCAACCAATATCCATCTAATCCACTGGTTAGGAGCTCACCAAGCCACACGGCAAATTATTAGGGTGTCATCTGGCCTAGGATTAAAATCCAGACTCCTTCGCAGAAAAAAAAAGAGAGATGAAAAAGTGGAGACGAAAGGGAGGGGAGGGAAGAAGGACAAGGCAATGATGGGGGAGGGTGTTTAATTAAAGCGACTGATCCGTGCTGTTTGTTGAAGGACTAATTGTCTTTCCCCTGAGGAGGCTGTTTCCTCAAGGAGCCTCTCCAAATTATACTCCAGACAGTAAATCCTTCTTGGTGGTGAGGACTACTGCTCTAACTGGAAAGGAAAGAATAATTTAAGGAAATAAGTTTATTTCAAAACAATAACAACATACGAGGAGATTTCCTTTGTTCCTTTTGTTCTGTGTAAATACTGATGGTCCCAAGTGTCTGTGTTTGTTCTAATTAGGCCAACGGTGTTGATCTTGTCAGACACTGTGCTGTCCCTTTTTTTTTTTTACCCTGGGGAGTGTGTTTAACATGTAGCCTGCAAGCAGGGTACTTGACCCAGAATGACCTTTAACCTCTAATTAAACCAGTTTGGGCTTTCCTCCCTAGCTGTTATCCTCTGGCCCAGATTTCTGACTTTCCTGCCTTTGACTGGAACCCTGCCTTTGAGCAAAACTCCACATGGTTCAGCAGGACACAGTATAAGCTGTTTATGGCAGTCAGTACTCATTGTGTTTATGTGCATTTTAATGTGTTAATGAAAAATGCATTGTACCAGCTGTACAGTGGATAGAAAAATACAACACGTGACTCGAGCTTGACATAGTCTGTTTCTCAGAAAGAACGTTCCCATCACATGTTTTTAGGGATCAGTGTTTTCTTGTTTCCAAGACTTGACCCTGGTCTTGAGCAGGAGTCCAAATTATATTTTGTCTAATTTGGTCAGGTGGGGTTCTGTTGCATTGCTGGATTTCAATATGACTAATTCCTTGATGCATCTAAACAGACTCCCTATTAGCGCTGATCAAGTGGTGCACCACTATCATCACATGTCGGTTTTTAGGCGGGAAAGAGAGTGTGAACTGATGAGAATATGACATTTATTCCTACTCATTTTGACCACAGCTGCTCATTAATGAGTGGCACGTCATGCTGCTGCCAGTTTTAGTGTTCTTTAATTGGGTCTGTTTGGGTTTACCGCATTTTCAGATCTAATTATCCTCGGGTTCGACAGTCCTTGGGTACTATTTGGTTCAGGTCTGTTTTTTTGAAAGCTAATTCAAGCACATCTGGTCCAGGGAAGTTCTTCATGAGTTTATTTGAGACTGTTCTAAAATTTATTTTTCAGAACTTGTAATATTAACAAAACTGGCACCACAGCTTTTACCCTAGAATCCATAACCCTTCATTTAGCAAGTCTGATTGACTTCAGTTAACGTAAATCATCATTCATATAAAGAGGAATTTTTGAAAAATTAAAGTTATGATCAATTGGAGAGGAAGATTCCTCTAATTGTGGAAAGTTACTGTTTTTTTTGTTTTTTTCTTTGTTTTACACAAGACTCAAACTATGTAACTGAACTCACATAATCACCAAATCAATGTATTGAAGCATGACTGACCTTTGCTTTTTTTGTTTTGCTTATTCAATTATTAGACTGTAAGACTCTTACACTAGACTTAGGTGTTTCATTAGAAAAAAATATCGCACAACGTTCAAAACGTAATTGTACATATGCCTTACATTCTCCTTCATTAACTCAGCACTGATTATGGGCTTTATGACTGCAGGTTATTTCAAGGGTTTTTTGTTTGTTTGTTTGTTCTGTTTTTTAGAATATACATCCAACAGGTCCATAATAAATCACATGTTCAATTCCAGTATGGCTTCTGATTGGTGAAGAACACACTGTCACTAGGCAGTTTTAACCAGTCACATTTCTCAAAACTCCACCTACATAGACAAAGCCAAAGCTCTGGCCCCCACTTGACCAAACAAAAGAGGAGAAAAAGAAAAGAATTGAGAGATCCCACAGTGCTGGACAATGACACAGTGTAGATTGGACATGTATGAATGTGTGGATGCTGTATCAGCTCTTTGTGCTAAGGCTGCTAAAAGCCTGAGTCACAATAAAGTCCTCTGGGTTGATTTGTAACTGGTCATAATGGAAAAATACTAGTTATTCTTTTCTAATAACAGGACTTGAGAGAAATATTCTAATAGACAGCACTCTATAATAAGTACTAGTAAAGAAGTTTGAATGGCCCTTTTAAGCTAGTGCTGGATTACTGAAAATTCTTCACAATATAATATCAGAACACACTGTCCACTTTTACATTTAGTTTCAAATGCCTGCAGACTAAATCAAAATACTCCACTAGGCATAAAATCACAATTGCATGCATATAAAATGTAGTGGTCTCTAATGCATCCGTTCTCCTGCAGTCTGCAGCTGAGGTTTGTCTATGAGGCCTGTGTGGACGTGTGAGTCTAACTGGCACTCTTGCAGTATTTCCAGCCGGCGCTAATGTCTTTAACAGCCAACTGTGGTCTGAATGGGGTGCAACAGGAAACACATAGCTGTCATCAAAACACACTTTTCTGGTCAAGGGTCCTTGTGATAAATAAAAACAGGTTTGATTCATGCACTGACTGATTTTCATGATCCCAGACAAGCCTGCCAATTCACTGTCACAAACAGAGTGGATTTACAGTTTCTATTTTGCATTTTCTATGGGAGGGCGAAGGTTAAGAAAAATCCAATGGCAACATATTCTGCCTTGTAAGAGAGTGAGCCGTGCTGTGTCTTCACTTCAACTGTGCATGGAGTGGGAGCAGCAGTCACAGATGGTGAACAAATGTTCTATTGAGGGAGTGTTGCACAAGAGTAGGTTCATGCGCAGCCTAGCAGTGAGCTTTGCTGCTGATGGTGTGAAAAGCAGCCACCAACAAACTTGCTCATGGCAAACACGACTTCTTCCATTGATCTATGGTGCAATTTCACTTGAAGAGTGGGAATACATGCTTGCTTTATAGCATATTTTCCTTTGTTTGGGTCTGAGCCCTTGCCAAATCATTTTACTCATTGATCAGTATTGATCAGAGTAGCTTAGATATGGCCTTAATCAGTCTTAAACTTTCTGTAAGAGCTGTTGTAGATTGGTTTTACATGCCATGTATTATTATTTAATATAAATCAACATCCTGTGTTGTCTGTCTGTAAGATATAGCTTGTAATGTAGCACCACTGAGTTTGGTTTTAAGAGAAATAATATTAAGAAAAAAAAACATTTCTAGAGATTTAAGTAGGGCTAAAGCTATTTCCATTACATCTGGAATATTTCATTTCACACTGAATAACAAACCAGATTTTGCCCACAAAATTGCAGAGCAGGCCATTAACACGTAATTACTTGGTGTGAATAATGGCTGTATATATGAAATACAAGCATTTGGACAGCATTAACTTTTTTCAGGTTTATGTGCCTTAAAGAAACTGAGAAAATTAACAAAATGTGTCAGGAAAGGGATGCTGAGTGTAAGTATGGACATTTTTTTTTTAAGTTTCAGTTTGTTTTTTCAAAAGTTTCAATGGAGTTTAAATGAATTGGAAATGTGTATTCTCTTTAAACTTACATTTTACGCTGTTTTATTGGATGGGTAACCTAGCATAAAGTAAATCAAATAATTTTGATTTACTACATAAATTGTTCAGGCTTCATATCTTTAATCACTGACATTTGGATTTTCTGTCTTAAAAAATAAATAAATAAATAAATATTACATCCAGTTTTGTTTTTTAATGGTACTCCTAGATACCATTGTACAGACTTCTAGAGAAGATGTCCCACTTGCAGATATTTTTTATTAATATTTTTTTAACACATCTGCTCTTTGGTGGAAAAGACAGAAACACATACGTGTTGCTCTATCTTTCTCTTTAGTGTTGAAAATGTTATATTTGATTCAAGTCACGTAGCATACTTGGCCAGGTCATAGTTTTCACTTATTTCTTCTTTAGAAAGCCTCTGTGTGATTTTGGCAGTGTGCTTTAGATCGTTATCATGCTGGAATATTGCTCTTCTGCCAGACCTTTGGAGAGTCGGACTCGTCTCATCAGCCAAAATATTGGAATTATCCACAAGCATTCGCGGTGCCATCAATAAATTTCATCTCCCAAACACCTTTTGCACTCCATATGCATCTCCATATTGTCATACTGTCACATCCCTGCTTCACTTGCAAAACTACACATTCACTTCAGCAGAGTTTGCCAGGCACATGCCAAACATACCATGTGCATTCATCTTTGTGAAGTTTCAGAATGAGATTTTTCAGTTCCTCCGAGAATTCCTTTTTTGTGAAGCCTTGATGCAGGTACAAGGACAGACACATCCCATAGATCCAAACCGACACACTTCTGTTGCTCACATGTCATTATATAATCATGTTCATGAAATTAACCTAATTAATCATGGGTCACCATCAAAGTTTCATCAAAGGTGTATTCACTTTCGTGGAATTGATTTTCTAGTTTTTTAAATATTTTTTTTTATTTTATTGTTTATAAAAGGAATTTTTACTTTTCAAATTATGAAATAATTGAGAAGTAACATAGCCTTGAATTGTTTCACATTTAGATTATGTTGCACAGGGTGGTAGTCTCTTTTTTGTGTGATGCATTTTTCCTGATGTGATACTTTATAAAAAGAAGGACCCCTGATTTTGCAGTGACAAGACAGATGTGCATTGTGTTATGTTTGTTGGTAAAACCAAAGGAAAACAAGGTCAAACAAATGTAGCACTGTAGGGGAATCATAGATGAATTTGGAAACAACATTAATTGCTATAGAGCCTGACAGCAAACACACTACCAGGACTTGTTGTTATGGCCTATACATTAATGTGAGAGCATGCAATGATTGAGGATTCTTCTAATGAATGAGTTAAGATTAATAACAAGATTGGACCAGGAGCAGAGGGGAAAGGCAGACAGAGTAATGAGGGTTGCCCTTGTGTGTGAACAGTTATGCCATTGTCTCCGTGAGTAGGTGTTTTGGTCTGGATTGGTGGGCCCTGTGCTGTAATTGCGGCTTGGAATGTCAGTCTGGTTAGAGGATGTGCTTCGACTACTGGGTGTCATTGTCTGTGTGCAGTCCAATGACAGAGCTGTGGAGTCACAAACTACAATTTAGTTCATGACTTTTTATTAGCCAATTTAGTTCGTATGTCTCCATGGGAAGAGCATCTTGCACAGAAAGACATTTGACTAACTGCTTTGACAAGCCTGAATGTACAACAACAGTGCCTAGCTTGAGTATTAGGCATATTCTTTGTAGCATATCTGCATAGCATAGACTCAATGTGTGTGTGTGTGTGTGTGTATGTGTCTGTGTACAGTATGTGTGTGGTGGGTGGTGGAGTGTGGTAAGCATTAATACTGTATCTACACGCAGGTGCCACATTGGTTGCTATTGTGTATTGAAATAATGCATTATTGTGGCTGCCATATCGTTCTGAGGGAGGCCTCTTAATGCATGAATGCCTGTGGAAGGAGAGGTCAATTACAAATCATTACTTGGTGAGTTTTTTTTCCATTTTTATTTATTTATTTTACACCAGCAACCTTATCTGACATTTCTATAACATAAGGTTTAAAATTTAGCGACGTGCTGTGGTCACTGACTCTACAGTTTAAAAAAACTGATGGGATTACTTCATTCATATAGCTGTCTGTCCTGCCTGACTTTAAATGAAAGCTCCAAAAAGGTCATTTAGTCTCCTGTCCTCAGCACTGTGGCCGATGAATGTCTTCAAACTGTATCTGTTGGGAAAACATGCACAAAATACACAAAACAAATCCACCTGAAATAGTTTGAATGTGTTATTAACTACAGTTCAGATACCACTAACTGTTACTAAAGGTCATGTTCGTATCAATAACTTACATAATTTAAAGTCACTTTAAACATTTACACATACTGTTGCATTGAAAAGTATTACTGATAAACTGTGTGATTTAAAAATGTCTTCAATTTTCCTCTATCTGACATAAGCCAGTGATAGCTTAATTAATAATCAGGATAGTCACTCTAAAATTAAGTTTACTTAAAAGAGGAATTACTTGTTGTGACTTATCAAATTAAATATTCATAACACAAATAACATCTTACCTGTTGCTCACTTTTGACACTCATTTCATTAGAACATGAAATCTCACAGAAATCTGGCATTTAGTCTTGTGGCAGTTGCAATACCTGATGAAGTTGCATACCAAATTCAAACCTGTGACATTCCATTTTGAAGCTACCATAAAGGTACCAGCATTCAGTACAAACAGCCTACAGATAATGGTGTTAAGTGTTTTGACCTCTACTGAGCATTAAGTCCCTAGCACCTCACTATAAGTTTGTCCTTTATTTAGTCATTCCTTTACTGAGTTGTTGTTGAGTATTCATATTTAGAAAAGTTATTCAAACTACTGCTAATAATGCTACTACTGAGTATGATATACTCTAAAATTCCCTTCTTTCATCCTTTACTTTTCGTGGAGTACGACAGTCTACAGTGGATCGATAGATGGCCAGACTCCAAGCTGTTGGGATAATAATTCTCACTTTCACCATGTTTCAGACAAAAACAAATCCTTAGCAATTATTCACTCTTTTGAAATAGCATTAATAATAAATATACAACTTGTTTTTGTGTATTTTGTGTATTGTTATTCAGGATACCAAGCAGCATTTGGTAATGATAAGCCTGTGACATGCATTTTTAGTATGACACCTACAGATCCATAGATACTTGCAATTATTGTGTGTGTGTGTGTGTGTGTGTGTGTGTGTGTGTGTGTGTGTGTTTGTGTGTGTGTGTGTGTGCGTGTGTGCGTGCGTGTCAGGATGCAAAGAGAATCTTGATGCTTTGACACACTAATCACCACATTGACTGAATTATCATCATGTGCTGATTGCAAGAAAGCAATGTGAACTTTTATCAGTTTAGCTGCCAAGAGATATAAATGTACGCATTGTGCAATGGTGATCTATCTCTCTGCTTTTCTCTCGCTCGCTCGCTCGCTCGCTCTCTCTGCCTATCTCCCTCTGTGTCTCTGTGTCTGTCAGACAAGCCCGGAGACTCATTGTTGCGCAGGAAATGCTCTCACGATACAGACTGCTAGCTTGTATACTCTAGATTTAAACCTATAATAGCAAGAGCGACATTTAACTAACCAGCTCTTGTTTGCCTTATGTTAAAGCCCCATTCCAAATACAAACTGGACTTTGACAGACTACAACCAAATAGAGTTACCAAGAAAAACCCAGACAGAAGATGAAACTAAAAGTAGGGGGAGCAACTGGTTTTTTTTTTTCAAAATTATATATGTATTTTTGTTTGACATTATGCTTTGGAAATTAAAAGATATATTTCTTTCTTTTTTTCTTTTTTAGGCCTTTAAGTTTCCAGACACTGACGATCTCAGTGTCTGTAAACTGCTTCTGCTTCTGCCACTCATAAAGACTGACAATTATTTACCTGCACGTATTGTGTCTCTCTCACGTACAAATACGGTGGGGCACTAGTTACCTTAGCTTAACAACATGTCTCCAGAGGAAGAGACTTTTACAGGCCGAACAGACCTGTGAATATCTTATCGCCCCCCTCCTTACCTATGCCTCTTTTATATGAGTCCACACTCATCAATGTCCACACTAAAATCTCCATTAAAATGAATCATTAAAATAGAGTTTGCAAATGAACTAAAACATATCTTTTGAAGAGTAGCAGGCCTTTGGCTCAGGATTGTTTAGTGCATTTTTTAGGCTCATTTAGCAGTGATAGATTTATTTATCCAGAAGGTGCTTCTCTGATCTTTTTATCAGTCCTGTAGGCTGAGAATGGGCCTGACTTTCAGCCTGCCTCCTAAGCCTCGTCAGTATCTTCCCATTTCATTAGGAATCACTCAGCACTTCAGAGAAACATTCAATTACGCTCCAGTGGTAATTAAATGTTCTTCAAATGAGTTCATTTAAATCATCGCCATTTGGGCTTCAGTTGGGTTTTTAATGCCATGCTCAACACGGAGCTCAAATGAACGTTAAGCGCCTCACCCAGTGGGAATATTTGAACGGCCATGCTCACAATCACAGTCAGATGACTTTTAACCAGCTTAGCAGCGTTAACAATTGAGAAGATATCATTACTAGGAAAAGATCAAGGCTGGATTTAAACATGCAACAGCTCTAATAATATTGGTAACTCTCTAAAGCAGATGGTGTGTACTTGCAGGTCAGAAATGAATACTGCAGCCTCACAGTTTCAATGTCACAGTCAGTCTTATTGGAGAAGAGCAAGTGTGACATTCCCTGCAGTTGCTTTGCTCAATGTGTTAGATTATGTCTGATTTGACATGGGTAATAGAGGGGACAAAATTCATCCACTCACGTTTCATTATGACGAACTTTTCCACATTACAGGTTTGGAATGTATGACGATAAAAGGCCTAAATGTCATTGCAAATCCTGTGATTAGAAATGGCTGAAATCCAAGACCAGAGTTTTAACATTATGGGACATTATGGAAAAAGTTCAATATGACGAGGCAAAGCCCATAATGACACTTTGTACTCTTTCTTTTGTAACAGTCTTTTTTTAGTTAATCAGACAATCCATTATAACGGGCACAGGTTTAGTTTTACGATAGCTAATGCCCCACTATAAAAGCTGTAAAGTGTTTTGCTTTTTTGTCTTTTTTACCGATGCTACCTTCAGAGCAGAACATAAGTACTGAAAACACTCGCAGAAAATAAACTTTTAATTGTTCATATTGTGTGTTAAAAGGACCACCTCCTACCACAATGGACCAGCCCTGTACGGTCCAACATAATAAATGCAATAATTATGTGTTTCTGATATAACTGTAAATCATTTAATGACCCTGCAAGCGAGAGTTATTTTTAAAAGGGGATTCATCAATATTCTCCAGGGGTGTATAAAGAAAGGTCAGAAAATCTCTCATTAGGCTTGAGCATGCGCATGAGTGTGTGCCTCTCTTTGCATGTAGTTAGGAATAAGTTTGTGTAATTGTTTCTGCTTTTGTGTATTCATTTAGATAGAAGAAATGTCCTTATCACCCGTTCACAAATATGTAGACGTATTTCATCACTGAGTGGTCATCTGCCACACAAGATTAATAAAATGAAGATCCTGCTTTTCTAAACATTATACTATTATGTGCCATAACCCTGAGGCCACATTCTTTCTTGTATATGAGAGGTATTAGATTTATGTACCAATAACACACTGGATTTGAGAACCCTTCTAAAAACTCTGTGGATCTTATCAAACTGTTGTTTGTCATAAGCAGACCATTTATCTTAACTAAGTCAATAGTCTGTATTGGCATATTTGACAAATACTGTGTTGAGCATAATAAACAGATAGTCTCATTAGGTTCACTGTAATGACCATGTAAAAGGTGACAAATGAATGGAAAAACAACATAAATAAGGACATGTCCAAGTGTTAAACTAAAGCTAAGGCCCTTGTATAGAGTCACATGGAAAGGTATAACATTAGGTGGTATTATATCATATTATTATTTACCACTGCCATGATGATCTACTCAATGAGAGTGACAGGAGTAAAAAAAAAAAAAGGTATCATAATAAAATTTAGCTTAAAAAAAGCAAATCATTCTTGTTTTCTGATATTCATTGTGCATTTATTCATTTTTGCATTTGTGAAAATACACAGCAGGAGGTAGAGGCTGGATACATTCCAGATGCTTCTGTACAATGCAACAACTCCCCTGAACATTGCATGTTTGCAGCTTAAAATGTTTTAGCCTGGAAACTGAGAAATAGTAGCTTTATGGTAACGAACGTGCTATATCTACTACTATATCGGAACTGAACTGCTATATTGTAAAGTGCTCACCGGTGTATGAAAACCCCCCCTTACTTGTTTGTAAAACAGCAAATGCAAACAATGAAGTAAACATATTTTATGTTCTTTCTTCTAAATGCAAAATATTAAACTCAGAACTGGCTTCCTTTCTTACAATGCCCTAAAAATTATCATATGAAGTGTACCAGCTTAGATAAGAAAGAAACATTTATCCAAATCAAAACTTAAACACACACTCTCACAAACAGATGTGTACCAAAACTATCATGCT
Source organism: Etia nguti (assembly GCA_015106755.1). Taxonomy (NCBI): domain Eukaryota; kingdom Metazoa; phylum Chordata; class Actinopteri; order Cichliformes; family Cichlidae; genus Etia; species Etia nguti. The sequence goes on from VUQG01019137.1 coordinate 100,955, forward strand.
AGCAAATTACACAAGTAAAGGGAAATACTCAAGCATCACAGGCGCATACAGATTTAAACGCAGAGTGAAAGTTCAAAGTCCAAGTCGTGTGAAATCATTGGACGTCCAAAGGAGATAACCCTGGAAAGCTATCCACCAGTTAATATATCATTTAATTGTGATACACATTAACCTTACACATGACAGTAAACCAATACATTATGTTCAAGTGAATGTAATTATGGCTAATATGCAAACCACTCTGCCTACTCTTGTACAATATTGACTAGTCTTCTTCGATTACTTTGCATGGGGTGAAGAGAATAGCATACATTTACTGGGCACATAGTATTAATTAGCAACCATGTCACTGAACTTGACAAATATTCAGCTGGGAGGGGAAGGGAATGGAATATGAGAGATAAAACCTCAAAACTCATGTGTCATCCCCGGGTCGTGTGACACTAAGACAGTCTAGAAAACATGTGTGACTGTGCTGTTCACAGCTGGTTCTTTGCCATGAAGCCAAAGACCTGATACTAACTTGTGTTCAGACACCAGAGTTCTCTGCTTACATAAAACCCACTAGCTGTAGGCTACGAAATATTTTCCACCGGTGTCACAGCGGCTAACCAAACTCCACCTCAGACTACAACTCTGCTCTCCTCCTGACCTTATTTTGTCTTCTCTGTCCTCTATCACACCCTTCTCGGCCTCACCCTTCTTCTGACTAATGGATTAAAGTAATTGTGACATGGCTGTGCCCACATTCTGTTGGTAGGGTGAAAATTGATATTCCGGCTTTGTTGCTGTCACTAAACTGTTGATGAGATTGCATTACAGCAGTGCAATACCAGCTCATCTCGTTAGTAAAGATGTAAAGCATGGGTTGCTTTTCTGTCTTCTTCATTTTACAGTTCAAAGTAATGCTCAGAATGCTATGTTTTATTTGTTTTTTTTGTTTGGTTTGTCATATTAAAGCTTGTGTAACTTTTTTTTTAGCTAAATTGCCTGTATGGTCGCAGGTTCTATTGGCTTTCAGGTATTCATGAGTGCCAACATGGATATAGTAACAGTCTCTGGTTAGCAGCAGCTTAGAAAAGTGTAGGAATGCAAAGAGGGTGATTAGATGGCCGTATCAAGCCCTGCCTGGAACTGAGGAACCCCCTTCCCACCACACACAAAGTCTAACAGATACAAAAGACAACTTACTGACCTCTGATCTTGCCATTCAGTTGCTTCTAGAGCTAACCAGAACAAGAGAAGTTCAGACAGATAACAGCAAAAGACCAACCTAAAAGACAGTTTTCATGTTAATGCTAAAATTGTCTTCTGAGGTTTAACAACTACTGGTTATATACTTTGTAAAAAAATAAGTTTCAAATAAGTGTCACCATAGACAACGAGTCACACAACAGATGTGTGTAGAAGTAATGGAGTAGTACATTTGAGTCCTTATCTTATCAAAGCCATTTTTAATATTCTAGATATGTTGATGTAATATTCTTCCTTTGAACCAACATAAAAATATTAAAGTCACCAGTCTGTTGTCTAAAATTGAACAAGTGGACATAAAGCATCATTGCTGATTAACGTAAATATCATCTTGTTTTGTCCTCAATGTCTAATTGCACTATTATTGCTGTTTCCTTGCATTGCGGGCATTTCCTTCAGCAAGGTCTGAAGGATTAAAGACATATTGGCAGCAAAAGACACCTCTAACACTTAAGATATCACAGGAGCACCGCCCTAAGCTCTTGAAGACTTATCAGAAGATCAAATTAGAACATGACCAACACCCTAGATTGATCATAAACCATTACAGACAAACTACAAATCATCTTGTTTTGTTTTTTGTTTCTTTATTTTTTGGTTTTTAAACATTACACTGTAAACAACTACTCAGTGTTTAATGCATCACAATTAACGTTTTACATTGTGATGCATTTTAGATTAGCAAATTTAAACACAGTAACAGCAAAGGAATTAATAACATGTATGTGGATCCATAATTCAGTGTTTAACACAGTCACCTAACCTGTGAAAGATCCCAAGCTCAAGAGTGGGAAGGGACACAAATCCCAGAGAGAGTTATGCCAGGAAGGGCAAAAATCCATGCCAAATCAAATATGTGGATTCATCCCTTGTGGCAACTCAAATTAAAATGTGTTTTAATTAAATAAAATGAGTTTAAGTGACACACAAAGTGAGTATATACATAAATAACCTTCTTAAGTCGTGTCTCACAATTCTTAACTTTGGAAAGCCAATGAACCCATTGAACATTAATGACTGCAGCATTCTAACAAGCTGCACTCCTCGGTTTCATGTGGCTGCTGTGGTTTCAAAAATCCTCCAGTTTTTTTTTCAAATTGCTGAAAAGCCTGAGTGAAAAAATGAGGTGACCTATTTAATGAGACTGGATGGTTTCACATCTTTATAAGTCAACCCCCGCTTTACTGTTCCATCTCATCCCATGAACTTCTGTCTTTCTGGTTTGATAAGTTCTCTTCACAGCGTATACTGATCTCTCTCCATGTAGATCTCTCACAGCTCTGCATCATCAATAACTTCAAAGGCACAAAAGCAGCTAAATTAGGTCCGCCACTTTCTTCTGTCATGACTAATGAGCTTTCCCTTCGTTTGTATATTAGTCTCAGTCCGCTGTGGCCGCACCCCAGGGAACAGGCCGCTGCTGTGCCTTCCTGTGAACAGGTAAGCCCAAACAGATGACAAGGCAACAGAATGGAAATGAAAACAATAGGGTTTTGTTTGAATTTTATTTGAGCCATGTGTAGTGTTCCATTACCATACAAATGGATACATCCACTTATCCTTTAATAAAACATTCGGTAACAGTAATGATGATGTTTTTACACAAAACACAGCCTTATAAAAAAAACTTTTATTTATTTATTCTAATTTATTCAACAAGTAATAAAATATTTGAAAGTCTTTTGTTGTACTAAATTCATAATATATAAGTAGTATTTCTCCCACTGCATTTAAAGCTTAGAAAATCAGAATCACAATACTTTAATAATCCCTAAGGATATTATGTCAAAAAAACTGAAAGACATAACCTGAACTATAGTTTTGGTCAGCCATAGCCAAGTGTTGAACTCCCCGTGGTTGTAACATATCTGGTTTATTGTCAAGATCATCTTCCACAGCTTTTGGCAGAATGGACAGGACTGAGTTGAACTATCATAGGACGCATACAAAAATCTAAAAATATACATCAATTCAAAGATGAGATCATACACTTGGAGAGAGAGTGGGAAATAGGCTATGATTATAGGTTTTTGTCACAGGAAAGAAATGGTTATTTGTCAGCACCATGTCAAAATAGGCCACAAAAGAAATCAACACTCTTGTGGCCAGTAAGACAGGGCCACAATGTGGCTTACATCACTATTTTCCCTAACAAACTGCTTTATTTTTTTAAGTGAGCTGCTATCAGTCATTATTTAATTGTATTTTGCCTATACATTAATAGGAGACTTCAACTATACACTGTATGCAAACTGTATACAAACCTTACTATTTATTCTGACTTTAAAAAGTCGTGCTGTGTCCACTGGGGTAAAGAAACTATAGCCACCTAACTAGACAGGACTTACAGTGGAAGCTGGATTACCAAGACTGACTCATGTTAGTGCTGTACACAAGTCAATTAAATGTAGGAGACCTCTGAACTGAGATAAAGAGCAATGTACGAGAGAGAACTCAGATAAAGTGATTTTTATGGCTTACACAGAATATCAGTTTGCACTGAGCAGCGGGTTCACTCACATCCACTTCCTCTGATATGACTGAATGAATGAAAATACAAAATTGACTTTGTTATGTAAGTTGTTTGAAATTCAGTCGGGGTACCGTGTCTTTTCCCTAATGAAATTAAGAAAACAACGACACTCGGACCGTGTATGTGTGTTTGTGTTTTGCAAACAGCATACGTTTCATTCAACTTTCAACTCTTCGAAAATTGTTAGGACTGGATGGGGAGGGGAATCCCTTTCACTAGCATGCCCAAAAGGTGGCAGTGTTGAGTTTTATAATGGTGTGCGAAAACATGACAACCTCTTCAATCCCCCTGTCATATTTTTTCCTTTTTTTGTCAAGTTACCACGCAGCTTCTTACATGCCTCTTTTGTTTTATATTTAGTTGATAAAACATAGTTTCTAGATTTTAATTGCGCTGTACATTGAGACAAATATCAGACATTGCCATTAGGAAGTAGAGTAATTTTTTCAGGTAATGTTCGCAAGATTAAAACTTTTGTCTTAAAATGTATAACCAGTTTACGCTATAGGGTTACACGAACTACATAAGGTCTGTTTTATGATTTCTTTCCCTCTTTTTTTCTACATGCCAAGCATTACAAATCTCTTTTGTAATTAATTTAGAGCACGCATGCTCTGCTTCGTTCCACTTACAACTCATACTTCGAATAAATAAATAAATAAATAAAAATTGAAATCGAAATTATGATAAAAAGAACAAAGGGATCTATGCCCCAACTGACAGTCAGCTGGTGTCCATTGACTGCAGAAAAAAAGTTTTGTTTCTCTAGGCTACTAATATGTTAATTAGCTGTTAGAGTGTGCGACCCTATTGGCTCGTCGTCCGAGTCAATTTCCCATTTCCAGCCTGACGTCAGAGCGGCTACAATGCTTAAACTCATCTGCTGTGTGATCCCACTAAAAAATCGCCCCACCAGACAGCGGCTTAGAACGTGCAAGTGAGCTTTTACTCCCTGACTTTCGGTGTGTTTCCCTCTCTGCGTGCGCAATGTATTCATGAAGACACCGTAAAGTGTTAAATGTTTGAAATCCAAAACCGCCGAATTTCACATGCTGAAAAAGGACTCCGCTACTCGTACGCGCGGCACTGGTGTGTCAGTGCAATAGACTCTGCAAAGAAACTCTACTCTCACACGCCTGCAAGTCCGCGGCTGCAAAAAGGACGCTGAAAACCTAATTTTTTTTTTTCAGTTTCAAGACAAACGCGTAAAAATCAAACTGGCTCACGTTCTTCCCAACCAACCCAGTTTGACAGCTGCTCTTCACCCCATTTGGAGGACTGTCAGCAGCAAGAGGATGGCATCAGAGCTGGCAATGAGCAACTCCGACCTGCCCACCAGTCCCCTGGCCATGGAATATGTTAATGACTTCGATCTGATGAAGTTTGAAGTGAAAAAGGAGCCGGTGGAGCCCGATCGCAGCATCAACCAGTGCAGCCGCCTGGTCGCCGGGGGATCCCTATCTTCCACCCCGATGAGCACGCCTTGCAGCTCGGTTCCCCCTTCTCCAAGCTTCTCGGCGCCCAGTCCGGGATCAGGGAGCGAACAGAAGGCGCACTTGGAGGATTTCTACTGGATGACCGGGTACCAACAGCAGTTGAACCCCGAAGCTCTGGGTTTTAGCCCGGAGGACGCCGTAGAGGCGCTGATCAGCAGCAGTCATCAGCTCCAGACCTTCGATGGCTATGCCAGAGGGCAGCAGTTCGGCGGCGCAGCCGGCGCGGGGGGCGCAATGGCCGGGGAGGAGATGGGATCAGCGGCCGCAGTGGTGTCCGCGGTTATCGCTGCAGCCGCAGCTCAGAACGGGGCTCCCCACCACCACCACCATCATCACCACCACCACCACACAGGGGCACACCACCCCTCCTCCGGGTCTCAGTCCAGCGGCGGCCCGGGGGGAAACCACCAACACATGCGCTTGGAAGAGCGGTTCACGGACGAGCAGCTGGTGACCATGTCGGTGCGGGAACTGAACCGGCAGCTGCGGGGGGTCAGCAAGGAAGAGGTGATCCGTCTGAAACAGAAGAGGAGGACGCTAAAGAACAGAGGCTATGCCCAGTCCTGTCGGTACAAGCGGGTCCAGCAGCGGCACGTTCTGGAGGGAGAGAAGACGCAACTCATGCAGCAGGTGGACCACCTCAAGCAGGAGATCTCCCGGCTGGCCAGGGA
>VUQG01019137.1:107129-121448 GCA_015106755.1 Etia nguti
AAAATAGGTTGTGTGTGATTGTGTTGAATCTGCTTTTAGTTAAGGACGAAACCAGTTTTCCCTAATTTGTGTAATTTTAAAGGTATATTGTTTCAGAAACCCAGATTTTTCGTGTTTTGTTTGTTTTTTACTTTCTAAAGAATAAAAATTAGGAAAGGACTCTGGATAAAAATACAGCACCCATATATTTTTTTTAAAGGATTTCTGTCCACTTTGTGATGTTTGCCTTTATAGACACTGCATAAACTTACCATCCTGCTGCGACCGGTCGCATAGCCTTCCTCCTGCGCCTCATCCATCCTGTTCCCTTTACAACCATATTTGTTTTGTGAATTAAAACAAAGGACCTTTTAGACCCAACAGCCTTATTTGATGTGATTTTGATTTTGTTTGGTTGTTTAAAGTCACTCTGTTTTAATATGCTTTACTTCATTTTCATGTCATTCATCCTGTCTGATGAAAAATATCCAAACTGCGCCAAAGTTTGGAGAGACTTGTGTGAGTTATATGAGGCCATGCATGCTGGTCATGTACGGATTGTTTGGGGGTTTTTTTTTTCTTCTTTTTCTGTTTTTGTTTTTTTCTTCTACCTTTTTGTGAACTTGTGTATAGTTGTAATATACCGTGACTGCATTGTTCAGTTTCACTATCATTTGGAGGTTGTTTTTTTTTTTTTTTAAATTTGTAAAACAAGTGAACAGGGCTATTTATGCGCCTCTTTTCTTTAATCAAAGTTCACCGCGTTTTCGACCTTTTCAACATTTTATCGGGTTCTTTTGGAGCCTTGTGTGTGGGGGGAGAGAAAGGGGACTTCATGTAAAGCAACAATGTGCTCAGTATTGATTTTTTTCTGTTAGGCAACATGGCATCAAGATGAGCAGCATCTGCATATTTACTATAAGCAATAATTATAAAATTTCCAACACTAGGACTAAAATTATTGCGATCAACAAGTGGAGCTCAAGATAAAAACAGAGCAGAAGCAGATTTCCTGAAAATATGTGGAGGACAGGCTACTTTATGCAACAAATGATCCTTTTCTTTCAGAAGTTCACTGTTCCTGTGTTTTCCTTTCATTTAAGGAGGCTGATTAAGTTCACTCGGAGCCCTGTGGGTCTTTTTTTTTCCTCTTTACTTTCTGGTAAACATACTGTGAACTGTTTGGAAATTGAAGTTTAAGGTTCCCCCGGTGTTGCAGAATATTTAAGGAAAAACATCAAGCAGCCATTCGTCTTTTTGTGACGCCCTGATTATCTGTTCAGTTAGAAACTGAACAGGACAGGTAAAAGGCACATGCCCTGTTCACTTTTAAAAGCTGAATCTAATAATTACCATTCGTCAATAAACCTCCATGAATGGAAACAAATGCACCTTCCTGATGATGTTCGTTTTTGTTCTCTTCATTTTTGCTGCTTGTTTGTCTCTGTGTCTTTGAGGCGACACCACACACTCTGAGGCTTGTAACGAATCCGAATTTCCTCTGCGGGATTGCAATAACAAAAGCGTCTCGTTCATAAACGTGTTGTCTGCGTGGAAGCCGTGTAATTATCGCAGCTCCCAAACATCAAGTAGACTTCTATATTCCAACTTTGTGATCTGGTTCAGTTTATCTATGTGTTTTCCTTTAAATGCGGTTTTATCTTTTTAAATTTTTATTATTTTAAATTATCTTGGCAAATTATTTTAAGAGGTTTCTTTTAATGGCTTTTGCTTCTTCTTTTTTTAGAAATGAAAATGACGGCCTTCACCTGTTGCGTATTTAAAGACAAAATCTTCTTGTTCTTTTTAAGCATGTGTGAAAAATGAAAAAATAGCGCTCAGTTTTTCTTATATAATTTTTCGTTTTTCGCCCTGTGGCCTGATATCTGTGCTGCAGGTCACCTGCAAACGCTCAGTTAATGATTGATTTTAGAATAAACTTGCACTTTTCACTAGGTACATGTCCACTTGTTGAACATTGCCTGTGGAAGGTTTTAATTCAGATCGACCGCAGATAAAGCTCTGCGTGGAAAACGTGATGCATTTAGTTGTGTGTGCAGATATGTGCGCTTGAACACAAACATGTCGCATTTTTTTTTTCAAACATGTCATTTGCCAGTCCACAATAATTCTGCAGTTTTGGATATTTTTTGTTTTCTTTTTTAGAAATCAAATCACGCCTCATATTTTTAGTCAAAAAAAAATTTTGGACGCGAAATGCCTCACTTTCATTTCATTGTTTAAAAAAATAAATAAATAAAAAATCGTTCGACTTGTGACATAAAAATGCTGAAAAGATTGAATTAAAGCCACAGGAGGCACTCGGGGGTAATTTGATTTGCTAGCGAGTGACAAGTCTTGTAGCCCTCCAACCTGCCGGGTAAATCTGGCCTGCGGACGCCTTTCCTTCCCGATGAAGTCGGTGCATCCCTAAGAGGAGTATGGCTGCTATAAAAGCTGCACGGGGTCTGGTTCAGGCTCCCATACAAGGTCACTACAATGCATGCTGCTGGAAATCTTTGTGGTTGTGTGTGTCTGCGAGTGTATGTAGAGAAGTGCTACTGGGTTGTCCCTCTGTGGGACCTTTTGACAGAGTGAGCAGACTAGGAAAAGTGTCTAACTCATGGAAACCTTAAAATGCACCACAGTGGTGAATGTTTCAGTGTAGGGCTGAAAACAAATACTGTGGACTGTGTATTTGGTTCTGTCTCACTTGTACAACAGTGACGCTGTCATATGGCTCATATGGATTCCATGAAAGCCTGGAGTGAGGGACAAGATGGCAAAGCATGATCCACTCATGCCTGAAGGAAGGATTTTCTCTGTGATTAAAAGAGAGTGAGAGACAGGGATGGGGCCCAAGGAGGAGAGGGAGAGAGAGCAATACAGAGGAGAGGGAGGAGAGAGAGAGAGAGAGAGAGATATGCTGGCTGCCTTCCTGCTCCTTTCAGATGATAAACGATCAGAGATGCATCCTAGCTGAGAGGAGACGGCCTTTTAGTGAGCATGTGTCCACTAATTTATGGCCCTCCTATCTGATTAGGTCAATATAGTGTGCTATTTAATTGCATTTGTGTTATAACCTAGAACTGGAGATACTATACTTCTTTCATGTCACCCCTTTCTTTTGTGAGCCTGATAGGATTAGCGAGGTTTCCTCTGGACTTTGCTCAGGACGGCGCTACCTGTTTGTACAACAACAGTTTTGTGAATTTGTTAAGTAGCAGATCGAGGGCTGCTGTTGTGTCATGGTTCGCAGGTTTTTAGGGTTTGTGCTCCGACATCAACACGTAAGAAGGATAAAACGGAAAATTGCTGATCGTTGTAGGGCTGTGGAAATTGTGTGGGATGCCGGTTGTTTGTGGGTGTGTTTTGACCTCTAGACACACCGAGGGGCTGTGGGATTTAGTAGTACTGATTCACTTCCTGTGTTGAAGGAGGATAGAATGCACAGGAAACAACAATTCAGGGCTTCCTTCTCACTTCTCAGCAGCCATAATCACTACTTCTTTCGCTGTGTTTTGCTTCCTCTGTCATTTGCACAGCATGAAAAAGTGTGTACACGCACCATATAGACACTCCACGTTATTAATCTTATCAGTATGAACTGTAATTCTGTTCTCTGGCCCAGCATATTGACTTCTTCACTGTGATCATTTGCAGTCTGTCCAATGATTAGGTTATTAAAGATAATGTAGTTGTCTGCTGTCACAATATTGGACTCTCCCTTTCAGGTCAACTATGGGAAATCACTCTGAAATTTATCAGTATTGACATTTAAATCATCATCATGTACTTTGCTTTAATGTCTCAGAATTAATAGGACAAAAGGATATGCACAGTGGTTAGTGTCTGTTCGTGTGAGTGCTCAATAACCTGCCTGCATTGCCTTTTATGTGACCTTGTTGTGGAAGCGTGTATGTATGCTTTAAGGGAGGGTGCTAAATCTGTAAGAATGAGTCGTTGTGTCATGAAATTCAGATATTTGTAGTCTTCGTTGTGTAATGCTAAAAAATATGAAGCCATGCATTTAGTCTTTTTTTTTTTTTCTTTTTTTTAGTAAAATACAATTGCAATTAATTTAAGAGCAACTCAGTTAAAGTTCAAGCCCTTGCAGTAGATCTTTACAGTTGTACCTGTGTTTATTTTTCATAATGTAAAAATATATGTTATCATTTCATTCAGAGCTATCACCAACCACTGACTTAAAAAAACAAAAAAGCTGCTCTTTTACTAAAATAATGTTAGGATCTGCATGTCTCATTCATTCAGCACAGCAACACGGCGGTTTTTACGTGTGCACTTTCATTCTCTGTCATTCCCTGCGAACGCTTCCTTCCCAAGCGTGGCAAACCCCTGAAAAGGGTTAAAAACATTTTCGCATTCACAAGAGGAAACAATTTCAATCTCTCCTACTCATTCCGCATCTGCATCACTCCACACGATAAACATTTACATTTAAAGTGATTTAAATCAGCTGCCTTTATGCTCCTCTGTGGTCCGTCTATCATCTAGACCCGCAGTGCCCGAGCTTCTCTCCCTCTCTCACCCTCTTGCAGTGTCCTGAGTTATGTCATTTATTTAAAAAGCTTAATAATTTAACTTGTACGTCCTGTCACGGCGATGCATGTGGTAAAAAAGCAGCGGCTGTAAAACGTTGGTGGTGTTTCCTGTGAATGTTTCTGATTGGCTTTACATGGTGATTTTTTTTTTTTCCACAGGGCAAATACAATCATGGGCAGAGTGATTGAAATGTGATTGTGTGGATCCAAACCTACAGTGTCGCGCGTTAAATTGAGACAGCTGTAAATGTAGAGATGCAAAAGAATGTGCTTATAGACACTGGAGTAGATTTGCATTTGCTTGTGTAGGAAGCTGTCCTCAGAATGCATAACTAAAGGGCAATAGATGAAAGCTAATTATGATTTAATTATAGGGGATCACAATATTCTGACTTGCAGATAAACATAACTGAGGCTGTGTTGATGTTTTCAACAGTGAGTTGAGTTTCAGGGCACAGAGTCAGTGAAGTGGTGTGTTTTGGACCGCGGCGAACGTGGTTTCGGGGAGGGGGGGTGTTTGACAAGTGAGTGCATTATGCGACTGTGTGGGTGGGTGTGTGAGAAACTGTCTGTGTGCATGTTTAGGTCTGGCTATGCATGAGTTTGTTTTATGCAGGGTGGAGCTGGAGCCAAGTCCGACCCCTGTGTGTTTTACCTGCATCTCAATGAAGCAAGAGGTGATTTACTCTTCTGCTGCAGCCACTCTCTTTCTCTCTCTCTTTCTCTGTCTCTCTCTCTCTCTCTCTCTGTCAGTCAGTCCAGCAGACATTGATCTCTTTCCCAAGCAAGGTGACCGACAGTGTTTTCAGCTCTTCCAAAGTCTCTGCTTTCCCTTTCATTTGTACCTGGGAAAGGCCTTGACCCCACACATTGGCGCTGTGTTGTGGCCCATGGGCACATGTGGCACATGGAGCTCACTTCCCTTGTATAAAGCCCTGTTTGCATGTGTGTGTCAGTGTGTGTCTGTTTGAGCTGGAAAGTGGACGTGCATGTCAGCGCTAAGTGTCTACGTGTTTCTGACCCTGTGCCTAACCAGCTCTGTGTTTACTTTCACGAACAGGTGCATGCAGTTCTTTGCAGATTCACTTCTATGGGGCTTTATTTAAACCTCTGTACATCTGGGAGTCTCTCCATACTTTGGTGCTTTTTAAGGTCTTCTCTGTGCTGCAGGTCTGTAACTGGGAGCTGCTTCGTACTCGAATGCGTCAGAGTTCATTTGGTGCCAGTGTGAATCGGATTACAGGGAAATGAATGGCTTTCATTGTTGCTTAAAGATGGATTGAGGGGCATTAAACATCCTTTATTTGCCTCATTTCTCACTCTCAGAAGCAAAAAGTTTTTTGGTTTTTTTTTTAGCGTGAATCATTACTCAGGTTTTCTTTATTCACCGTAATCGCTGCCATGTCTTCATATAATGTCCACAGGTGTGCAGATAATGTGTGCATATGTTTGCAAAAATATGCAAATACCCTGCTGTGGGACACCCATAAACACAAAGGAATGTAAGCATGACCTAATGTAGGATTAGATCATTTATGATACATGTAATTATATTCTGATGAAAGTATTTGCAAAAAAGCCTAAATTTGGATAGTTTTATGAAGAATGGAGTAGAAATTAAATTATAGGAGATTACAAAATAGTATGAAAAATATTATAACAATGTGAACTGCGCTGATTTCCTTTTTGTACTAAACTGCTCTGTGCATGCAGTTTTTTAAATATATGTTATTAAAATAATTAAGTTATGTCTCAATGTCAGCATATTTGGATGCATCAGTCTGTATCCATGCTTTAGTAAATGAGCTGGATAAATCTAATTGAATTTAAATCTTTTTAAAATCTAATTCCTGATGTTAAACTGATCAAAATATTCCTGCATTTAACAGATTAAATACAAATAAAAAAAATACATGAATATGGATAAAAAAAATAGCTCAAAATCACTTGATGTTATTTTAGTAGCATAACAGGTTGGTTTGGGGGAACTGTACGAGCACCTTGTATTCATTATTCAGTCAGCATTACCAGTTTTCTAAGCGGACTGAAATTACCCCTGACTTTATCTTTGCACTCTTCACAAAGTCACTTCTTTTTACAATCATTGCCAGTTTTGGGAACCAGATAGCCATTACTTAATGTCTGAAATATGTTGTGTTTACACCTGTGTGCACTTCTGTTTCATCAAAGAGTGTGTTAACGTTTCGTCCTGTTTTGTTTTTTGCAGGACATCAAGAAAATTCCTCCATCTGTGATAGAGAGCTGTGCCCTCTCGGCCCCGCCACCCTGGAGTCTGAGGTAACTTGATGCTCATCTTTGACACTTTCAACAACAACAAAAAAACCTTTTAAAACATGTTTTTTGCTGTTTTTGATGCAAGGTGAAAATAAAATTTAAAATAATATTTTAATGTTTGGTGACACTGGAGACTAAATCCTCCTGCAGATTCAACAAAATACAGACCATGTTCTCGCTAAGATTTTAATGATACAGCTTTCAGTAGCTATTAAATATATGCAGCAATAAATGATTAGTGTTTTATATTTTATTGTCCAAACTATACATTTATACAAAACAGCACAAAACAAAATAGATTTAAAATGAAAAGAAATGCATCAAGCAAAACATTAATTATAAACCATAACCATACTAGAAAGCTGCTTATGCATTGTTTTAACTCCTGAAAGCTCTCTTTATGTTTTATTACGTTACTGTAGAGAAGTAGAAAAGTTGATAGCCACTATAATATTCCTGTTACCTGCTTTGTGCTCTTAACCTCCTAGGACCTGGCATCCACATATGTGGACATCACATTTTGGGCTGTCTAGACCAAATTACAAAATTTTGCTCTACAAGGGCCTAATATCCACTCACAAGGACATTATACTGCCGCTGCGCTGTCGAAATTTAAAATGAATGTCCTCATATGTGGATCTCATTTTTCTCAGAAACAAAAATCAGGTAAAAAAAAAAAAATCTAGTAATTCTTTGTTTTTTGTATTCATCAGGTCCCAATCAGCCCAAATAGCAAAGAGAAATTTAAAATGCATGCCATGAAAGAGTTCAGGTCTTAGAAGGTTAATTGAAACATTTTAAATGCAGACAGGATCTCCTGATAAAAACTATTGAAACTTCAAATCTGTAGCTCTGATCAGTATTTTGATAATCAATATTTCAGTTCATCTAAAAGGTTCATCTTTGCGTCAGATATTAGATTAAATGATTTCCTTTAACAAGGAGAGCAGACACCTGCTGATTATCATTAGCTGCCTTTATTTCTCACTTCACAACCAAACTCATCGCTCTCTCACAGCATCCATTGTATGCGGTGTTTGGCATCACTGTGTTGGGCTCTGACAGTGCTGCTTGAATGACGGAGGGGTGACATGCGCCGAGCTCATGGGATGAGACCAAAACCTTTCACCTCTGTCTTGACCCCCTGACTTCCTTTGTCCCCCTCTGCTCACTCTGCAGAGACAGACACTGTACAGTATTTTTTTTGTTTTGTTTTATTTCTGGCAGATACACAGATGAAGGGATGTGGGATTGATGGAGTGAGTGAGGGATAGACTAGATTTTTATACTGTGAGACTTGCAGTAGGAAAATAGAGGCTATAAAAGTGAAAAGAGGAAGGATGGATGAAAGGAACTGAGAAAAACTTAAGACGGAAGGTAAGAAACTGTGGAAAGTAAGGCGCCTGCATTTGAATGCAGACATAGACGCCGGGACAAGAGGAAGAAAGGAGGATAGGAGGCGAGGTAAGGGAGGAACGCATGGTGGGAGGGCTCCTGGTCGTGGATGCAGACAGACAGGCAGGGAAACCAGAGGAAGGCGGTGACCTTCTCTGCTGCTGGAGGATCGAAGGCTTTATTTAAAGGCCTGGTCAATGCTGGGTGCTGCTGAGGTATCAGCCTCGCAGCCAGGCGACTCATCACCACTGTAATACAACTCTCTAATGCTAACCCCCCCCCTCCCAATCCCACTCACACACACACACTCACGGGACAGGACACTCTCTGGACACCTCAGGTTTTACCCTGTACAATCAGGAGGCTGGACAGAGGAAACTACCGCATCAGCATCAGCTAATTTTACCATGCAGCAGGCAGCACACTCTACTTTCTTCATGTGCTCAGCATTGTGAAGCGCACGCCGGTTTCGCTTTTGACACACTCTCCATCACCGCCTGTTATTTTGCTCTTGACTGATAACGGACGATGTAATCATTTTTATTTGTGAAAGCATGGCCGTAACGTGGATGCAGGTGGGGAAAGAGTTAAAAGCTGACGGAATGCAGCCTGCTAAGGCAGGACTCGTGCATCTGTTGGTGTGAGCGGAGCACGTGTTTGCGTTCGCGCATGTGTGTGTGGCTGCAGCGCGAGGACACCTGCGTGCTTCAGCACTTTCTGGCTGTCAGGAGCTCTGAGGTCACAGGCAGAGGGAGTGGAGAGGGCACATTAGAGTAAGCTTCAGAGCCCCCACCCACACACCACGCCTCTGCCGTTTCTTCCCTCCCACCACTTCAACCCCCACTTTTCCTCCTTCTTCCCCCTGTTATCCCCTCTCCCCATCATCCCTCCTCCTCTCCTCTTCCCGCTCACTCCGGCTCGCCTTCTCCTCATGGTGACGGGGTGAGTCAGCCACTCGGGAGGGAGGGGGCGCATAGGGGCAAGGTGCCTCCGTGGCTGACAGCAGGCAGGTCAGGTTTTTGTAGACACGGCAGAGGAGGAAGGACATGTGTGCACACGGAAGCTTTAAGGTGCAAGTCTACGGTGAGGTAGTGAGCACATCTTTAAATGGACATATGGGCTGCATACGTAAAAACCCAAAAACATTTTGCTGGAAGATGGTGGATATTAACAGTAAGGTTATAAAGTAAGGTTGGCTGTTTATGAGAAAAATTAAATAGGTACATAGGCACAAAAAAGATAGTGATACATTGTATCTCCTGATAACTTTTCATTATTTTGCATCACATATAGTAAAAATCAAATCAAATCACATTTTTCAGCTTCTTAGAAAACATTCTGGAGGAAATCTGTATTGAATTTTAAATTTAGATTAAGCACAACTTAATTTAAATAAAAATATGAGTTCAGGTGATTAACAGTACAGTTCAGTGTATGCCCCAACAGTGAAGTGTCATTTATGAAACACTGAAGTTGTGTTGCAATCATTTGTCATCAGCAGCAAAGGGGATTTTTTTTTCTCCATCCACAGTTTGACACACTTCACTATCCTTCACTGCCTTGGATATATATAACTACTAGCTGCCTATAGTGAGACTCATTACAGTGTTAGAGTTTCGGTAGTGACACAGACGTCATCTCTCCATCCAGAAAATCCAAATGACAGTGAGGATATGAACAGGATGTATGCTCATTATTAGGCCTGGTCTGAAAAGAGAAGGGACCAAGTGGAACTGGGTCGGTGTTAGAAATAACAAAAAGGAGAGAAGATTTCACTCCGTGCGGTTGTAAAGACACACAAGACGAACAGAACAACCGTGTTTTAGATTCGGATTGTTTTTTCTAAAGCATGTTTTTATTTCTAAGCCACAGATTAGATGATACTTGATGAGGATAAAGTTTCACCCCCGAGCCAAACCTCTGAACATCAAGCCACTTTTCTTTTCAACTAACGTTAATATATGAATTTTTTCTCCTTTGTTTCAGCTGTTTAAGCCTGATTTGTGTTGTTTTATTCAAACATAATTAGTTGTAAAGCTGTTACTGCTGCACGCATGTGTGTGTGTTTGTGTTTGAGCCTCAGAGCCACTGTTGTCCTCTGGTTGTTACTGTGTGTTCACAGCATGATTGAGAGAGGAACTTGCGATGAGCTGGAGGTTAGTGTGATATAATGTATTCCCCTGAATCACCGCAGCCAGCAGCCCAGGGCCTTCCTCTTGCCCGCAGCCTCCTTCTCCTTACACACACACCTTCCACACTCCCCTCGCGTCACTGTCCTCTCCCTTTCTTCCCTGCGGTGACTGCCCAGTGTTAGCTGCTTAGCACTGCTTGCAGTGTCTAATTGAATTCCAACACTTAGGCGTTAGCTCCTGATGCTATGTTAACACAGCACAATACTAACAATCCTCAGGACGTGTTCAACACTCTTCTTTTAATGAGAAAATTAGTGCTAAGCTCATTTTGGCAACACATGATTTATTCAAAGCTCCAAACTGTGTCTTCTGTATCCCCTAAAGGATCATTTTTTTATAGCCATCAGCAAATTAGCACTTCATATACACACATTGAGAACATGCAGAATATGTCTTGTGGATACGCCGCTGGTATTCTTGTGTGTGCGTCTCCTCCTGCTTCTCATGCTTCTACTTGAGTGTATCCATTGTCGCTTATATAAATGTATCTGCTGGTCTTTCTGCATCCATATTGCTGGCGATGCCGTCCATCCCCTCTCCCTGACACCTTCACTTTTATTCCCTGGCTCTCAAACATTAGCTCTGGGCTTTAATGGCACATATTTCCTGGGCCCGGCTGAAACGGGATGCATCTTCTCCTTGTTAGCTTGATAAATAACCAGGCTGCTGCGAAAGTGCTGAATTTTAGCTTTCAGCCTCTATTTTCTGCTGGATGACATTAATTTTAAGTGCTGAGAAGGAGCTAACTAATACAGACAAATAAATAAGGAGGTGGGAGGGAAGGTGCAGAGGTGCTGGAGTCATCGCTGTCCCTTCCCTACCCCCCCTTTACCTGTTTACACACAGGCATTCATAGACGCAATATGCAAACCTGCAAAAATATACCGTACACACAAATGGTGCAAAGTCAAGCAAGCGCACACACTCGGTTTCTCAATAGGCGCCTCTGTTGTTGTCCAAACTGTAAAATCAGCTTGTCCTATTATAAGCACAGCTCCTGCAAAGTCAAATGTTTGACATATTGGAAGCAGATAGTTGGTCAGTCAATCAGTAAGGAAGATTGGCTTCATTCATCTCTATTTATTATTTGCATTTCTTATTTTCTCTTTCAGTGTTACTGATTTTTGTGCTTCATCAAACAGAGATGTATATTAGTGTAGCTGCAATATGGGGAGAGATCTCCATATGGAGCACAATGATCTACATCAAACTGTATTTATGTGTATTTGGAGACAACAAAGCAGAATAATTAAGGAGGAAAGTTTTTTTTTTTTGTTTTGTTTTTTTCTAGCTTTAGTAGTCGGTACAGGTGGGTTTTAAACTGTACCTTTTATATTCCTGTTTGCTCTCTCTTCATACAATCTGTACATAATTCCCATTATTAACAGATTGATCTGTACTGTGTTTGTTTTTATAATTGTTCTCTTCACTTACAGCTATACACTGTGTCAGTTGAACCTTTGTACCTGGTTTGCCCCTGAGAACAGAATTGAGGGGGGAAAGAAAATTAGAATAATAAAAATAGGTTACAATAAACGATTAAAGATGAATCTTCCAAAACATCACAGTTAGTCAGGTTTTACTTTTATCCTGTTGCCTGTCCATTTTTTCATTATTTTTTGCCGTCCTTTATTCTTTATAATTATTTTTATCATTACATTTCCAGTTTCGCAATTTAAGATGCAAAACCTTACATCTGGAAAAACACACAACACATTGCCAAATAACAACAAAGGCATGGCATAAAGGTGTTTTACAGCTGTTTTATAAACAAAAAGCAAAGAGACGGCAACCAAACATGTGAGCCAGAACTGATGAGCTATTTCTATCAGCTTTAACGTGCAAAATTATTTGCATGTATTATATGTTTATCTTAGAAGTTTTACTAGGAGTTTTTTTCCCCCCAAAATCAGTTTTAGCTGTGAACACACACACAGACCCACATACACACACACGCACACACCGTGAAGTGGCTTTGGCTTAGACACCTCATACATTATTGTAACAATGTATAGTGCAGTGAATAAAAAGGTCAGTGGTTGAGAACTAGCTTCATGTAACAATAAGATGCATGGACAGAGCGCTGCAGACCCTTCAGTCAGCATCTTGCAGCTGAGCGCTGTGAGGACGACACACATGCAAACTGGAGTGACAGATTCAACTCTAGGCTGTGTGTGTGTGTGTCAGTATGCATCTAGTGTTTATGGGTGGCCACAATGAAACACTTTAAAAAAATAACTTTTCGTGGTCTGTCAATGCTGATTGCACAAATTTCCCTTTTGCCCTTTGTATCACTTTGATAAATGTCTTTTATTATGGCATTTCAAAGCAAAAGAGGAGCAGAGATTTCGTTGTTTTTTTTTAAATTATTTATTTATTTATTTATTTTTAAGTGGTGCCTTTATTAGATCATTTCTATTTTTGTCACTATCAAAACACGTTCTCTCCCTCTCTAGATGCAACGCAAGCAGTGCATGTTTCTGTTTGCAATGCAGGGTCTAATCTTAAGGGTGTATTTATCACATGCTGTCATGTTGTGGTCACATGACCACATGAACCACTGCCAGCAATTAAGGCTGATAAATCACTCATTTACAGCGAGCGAAGGGGGGACAGAGTTGGGTAAAGCGGAAACAAGAGAGTGATAAGAGCGAGGGAGAGGAATAATGAATTGACTGTACCACTTCACAGAGATTTTCCTCTTTCATTTTTTTAACAGCGTTGAATGTTTTTGTGTTCGGGTGTTGTATAAACTCTTGCCAGTGAGGCTCATTGACTCATACAGGCAGAGACAAAGAGGCAGATGGTAGTCGTTTGTGGGGTTTACTGTGATTCTGACCTGACTGCACTGCTTTATTTACCGTTTGTGTTCGTGTGTGCAGCTGTGTGCACGCCTGCACGAGCAAATGCAATAGTGTCATGACGGAGCAAAGAGATGCAGAGAGCGCATACGCAGAAGTGTCAGTTCACGCTCTTCGTTCGCTCCTGATGGATTTCTTCCCAGCCTAAGCAGAAGAGTAGCTACTCCAGATACCAAACTATACTACAGTATCCTTTATTGTTGTCAGTGCATAAGTGGAAATTCTGTTATAGCTAAAACTTTGGCATGCTTTGATTTTTACATCTTTTTGGCCTCACCTTATAGAAATTGAGCACATAAGCTCAAGCTTAGGTCTGTTCCTGGATGTGAATGTGGTCTAAGCTCCGTAGCATCTGTATAAGTTACATCAGAAAGTGTGTTTGGGCAGCAAGGGTCAGTGCTATGCTGACAGTCAGCCTGCGCACTCACTTGAAAAGGCTGATTAAAGATTCATGACAAAAAAAAAGAAGAAACAGCCCTCTTTTAATGGGCTGAAGATAGGAGAGGAGAAGAAGAGAGGAGACAAGCTGTGGTTTCTCTGCCGACAGTCGGAGCTCTCATTCATTAAAGACAGCAGTCTCTAACTGGCTAAAGTCTTTACAATGTGACCATTGAGAGTCAGTTGAGTCAGTCAGGTTTCCTGCTGCAGAGTGAGTGTTGCAGCAGAAGATTAGGATTCAGCAGTTGCTGTGTGTGAGTGTGTGACTATTTTTTTGTTGTTTAAAGAGTTACAACGTTTTCAAATCAACTGCCTGTTTGTGTACGGTGCAGAAAGACCTCTATGGTATAGTGTGTGTTTGTGTGTATGCGTTAACGCTGTATTCAACGGAGGCAGGGAGGGCCCTGCTGTCTGTGGCTTTACCAGCAGAGTGATTCTGAAAGCTGGTTCCTGCGACAAAAGCAGCTCTTCTGGGGAGAAAAATAATCTGTGTACACATTAACTGTACCAGAATACAAAGTCAACACTGAGTGTGTGTTTGTGGGTGTGCGTGTGCGTGCACGGGCGCCAGCCTCCAGGTGGCAGCAGTAACCTGTG
>VUQG01019138.1:0-19614 GCA_015106755.1 Etia nguti
GTGTGTGTGTGTGTGTGTGTGTGTGTGTGTGTGTGTGTGTGTGTGTGTGTGTGTGTGTGTGTGTCTGTGTGTGTGTTTGTCAGGGGGAAAGGGAATATGGCTTCATACCAACTTAACTCTTACTGCAATACACACATGCACAAAGATCATTGTGAGTTCGTGTTATGTCCAACAATCGTAATTTTAGGGCTAACTGATCAGCTTGTCAGCCAGTTAAAATTCAGGAAACTTATGGGTGGGAAAAACCTTGAAACATATATGAAGAAACAAGCCTGTTCAAAAACTCTGCAAAACCCAGGGAAAAACCTCTGGAATGTCCTCTTCCAAAACCCTGGACTGTCTGTTACTCTCCAAACCTGGCTAGCAGTCTTTCGGCCTTCAGCCAATAGCAGAAAAGAGCTAAACGCATTAAAGTGCATCTTGAATTTCTCTCTTGCCCCCTGTTATGTAATACTTCTGGATGTTTAGGAAAGCTCGGGGCTGAAATGGTTCCAGAAAGATTGAGTTACATTCCCCCTCTCTCCCCGAAAATGGAAACACACCCATGAGGCCGTCAAAGGGATATGTATGTGAAACTGTGAGATGTGCAGCAGAGGGCGTCAAAAACAGGAGGTCGAAAGAGTTTGTGTTTTCAGGTCAGATCAGCACTAACCTGTGGTAGCAATGCAGTCAAATCCCACAAACCCATAGAAACAGGTGGCGGCTCCTGAAAGGACACCGGTGAATCCAAATGGCATGAAGCCGCCGATTCCTAAACTCTCTGCGCTTGGCAGGACGTCTGTCACACTAAACCAGAGGAAAATAAATAATATGAAATATAGAATTAGATTAAGTTCTTAACGAATGTCATCCAGATTAAAAGAAAATAGAGTAACAGAGACAGTTAAAGTGAAAGATTCAGCATTGAATACGTCCTTACTTGGTGCTGTTTGTTGTATAACTTGCATGTAGGATCTCTTCAGGGTCTAGCTGCCAGTTTTTAATAGTGCCTTTGACGAATCCAGAGATCACCATGAACACCAAGACTAGCACATTGATACAAGTGAAGATCTTGTTCACCATTGCTGACTCTTTAACCCCAAATGCCAGCAGACCTTAGAATTGGAAAGGACAAAGAAAGGGAAAATGAAAAATGTCTTGGGAAAATGTGTTAAGTGTAACAGTAAATTTCTTCTACGTTATATGTCTTCTTACTTGTAAGAATGATTATGATGAAAGCACCAAATATGTCAGGATACTCTGCCAGTGCTCCTGGTACATTCAGGGCCATGTACTGTCTGCAGAACTGCCCTATGGGGTTCCCTATCAACTCATCAAAGGTGGCACTCCATGCACGAGCCACGCTGGAGGCACCTGAGACGAAGAAAAAAATATACTTCTTCCTATACATGACCTTAAACTAGACCAGACAGAAACAACAGAGCAGTGCTGCTTTATGCTTACCAATGACGTAGGAGAGAATGAGATTCCATCCAGTGATGAAGGCCCACAGCTCCCCTACAGTCACATAGGAGTACAGGTAAGCCGAGCCTGTCTTGGGGACACGGGCTCCAAACTCAGCGTAGCAAAGACCGGCTAACACTGAGGCTATGGCTGCTATCAGAAATGACAGCACAATAGCAGGACCTGTGGAAGGTGGTGGGAATCATACAATTAAAAACTTTCAGGTTTTTCCTCACTACACATCTTTTCATTACAAAAGTAATGTCACTTGCCAGAATTCTCCCTCGCAACAGCACCAGCGAGCACATAAACACCAGCACCCAATGTACTGCCCACACCGAGGGCTACCAGGTCAAAGGTGTTGAGACATCGGCACAGACGGGAGTCCTCGGAGTTAGAGTTTACCACCTTCACCCTCATCAGCTGCTTCCTGAAACTGGAAGCAGCGTGCAGAAGGCTCTTTAGAGCCATGGATCACACTCTGGTCTCAGTAAGGGTCAGGGTACAGGATTTTTAGGGGTTCAGAGGTCACAACCTAAAGAAAAAGACAGTAAGGTTAAAAAAACTACGTTTCTCACACTTAGTTTTCCATCTCAGTATTTGCAAAGATAGGGGAAAGCAAGGAAAACATTATTATTACATTATATATTATTATTATTATTATTATTATTATCTAAGCACTAGTGTAATTCTTTGGCACATTAGCACTGCATGAACCTGTTTGGACACATGTGAATACTAATAATACTGACAACAGAGTGGTAACACAATGACAGTTTAAAGGGGGGGTTCACCTATTCAGCTTGTTAAGTAGAACACCCTTTCTTGAGTTGTTACGTGACAGGATCCAAATCCATACTGTGTGTTTGTCAAAAAAAAGATACACATGAGATTATAGGGATAAGCTAACTGCAGGACGTGTTCAGAAATGGAGAGTTCAACAATAGCTAAGGAAGCTCATTATAGTGCGTTACTCATTGCAGAAAATAAAGTAACAGTATCTGCCAGGACTGTTACTGTTTAGCCCATGTTTGGATCATACAGCTAATTCATTTGCACAAGATAAACACAACAGAGAGTAGCAGCATGAATGCACTGACCTGAGAATATAAACCTTGAGAGGTCATGTGGACAGTGCAACAGTTTTGCCACAGCTCACGGAAACTTCCACCCAAGGACAAGCTGATGTGACAACACTGTGGTCTCATTTACCTCTGAGAATAATCAGGCTCACATGTAATTTTCCAGCCTAGCATATCACACGTTAATTATGAATTACACTGTATAAAAATGTCTAATAAAGGAGCTTGTGTCCAAACCAAGCAAAACTATATGCACATATATCTAAAGCCGACTAAGATGAATCCGTAAAACAAATAGCATATGTGAATAAAAATATAATATCACATGCAACCAGCCACATTTTAGGGAATAAATGAAAATAACTGCCCAGTAAGAAAACACTGTACAGGTATTTTCATTTCACTGAACTCAAAACCAATCTCAGCAGATCTAACAAAAAACGTACAATCTTTGAAAAAAGGCAAGAAAATACAATAAGTCATAATTACATTAAACAAATGGGGAAAGTTTAGTAGGTAGCTGGTCAGCCTAATGTGCTGGCACAGTGAAATGATTCTATTTCTTGTTGCATCAAGCTGTCCACCATTACCAAACTGAAACTGCTACAGAAGTCACCCCTGCAGCAGTGTTGTTTTCCATGTTGTCAGTGATTATAAATGACGATACACGTTAAACGGTGAAGCTCGACGGCCATTCATTAGATTTTCATAGGTGACTGCCTTTTCTATTTTCCACTATTAAGGGCCTAGATAATGAACATATGCCTTTTGATTAGATGCACACCAATTGGTCCTTTATTATTTAAATGAGAAAATCAAATGTTAATATTTTCCTGGTAGATTCTGACATTTACAGACAAAACAGTTGACAGAGAATATAATCAAAAAGGAAGATAAGTGTTCACTCCAGCCTTCAATTACAGAATTGATATGTCTGATTCATTTACTGCATGACATGAAAAACTAGCATTTTATCAAAGTAAAACGTGACTTCAGGTTGCCATTTCTCCTTAATGAGACCCAGAAAGGGCTACTGCTGTCAGAAAATCTGCATGCCATGTATTAACCATACATTATTTCACCTATTCAGCAAATGAAAGTGAATGGTTGACATGTGTAGACGTGCAGAAAAGTGAAAATACGTAAGTAAAAGTTGAGAAATGGTATGTTTCTTTCATTTTAACAGCCCCCCCCCCCCAATTAATAAAAACAACCATTGTACAAATAATCTATTAAAATCCTGGACTAAACCAGAAGCACTAAGACTGCATACTGCATAATTATCACAGCATCACACATGCTGCATCTGTCTTGGAAGCTCAGAAATACAAATTTGTAATAAAAATCCAATTTAGTGTAAAGATTGTAAAAAATGCTGTTGAAATATTCTGGTGCAGTCATAAAGTACTTGCAGAAAAAAATAAACAAACCAATGAAAGTGACCTATATATATCACACAACCCCTGACTGACTTGAGTATGCGGGTCAGTCAGGGGTCACAACTTTCTGTCAAAAAAATCTAGATTTCGTCAGATTTCGTTCAACTTGAATGAAATCTGATCATTCAGAACAAACTAAAATACACCTGCTGAAGCTTGTGTCAAAGTAACCTGTTGCTTGTGAAGGCAGAAAAAGACAGAACACAGGGTACTTACTCAAACACACCTACGGGTACACTTCAGCGCAACAACTCCTGTTGAAATGACGAGTGACGACAGAAGGATTAAACTGCGCAATTGTTAACTTTTCTTTAAGCTGCTGTGAAGACTGTGGAGCTTTGGACAGTAGGCGATC
This sequence comes from Etia nguti, assembly GCA_015106755.1. NCBI lineage: Eukaryota > Metazoa > Chordata > Actinopteri > Cichliformes > Cichlidae > Etia > Etia nguti. Next base: position 4,320 of record VUQG01019138.1, read on the forward strand.
TGAAATAGAATCTAGAAGAATCACATGGCTTGGCTATTCCAAGCAGCGGGCACGCATGCACACATGTGCAGACTAAATTCCTGTAGAAGTCGGATGACCGTGCAAATCTTAATAAATGCATTTCTACCATAAGAACTCTTGATGTATAAAGAATAATATGACAGCAGCATTGTAGTTGCATATTACATTTATAACAGCATGCATTATAAAGTATGGTCCCTTGTAAGACACATTAAAAAGGATTTGGCAGAGTACTTTGGATAAGATGTTAAAGAAGTGTAAGGGAGGAACTGAACAGAAAAGGGGGTGTGATCCCTTTCAGCCAATGAAGTTAGACCATAAATAGGACACTTCTGGACTTTTGGAAAGTGGTTGCTTTGAAGAAGACCTAACAGTCATTCCACAAACAGCCTTAGTTGTTATTGTAGTGTCTTTACCTGACAATATAAAGTTCCTTGAGGTGACTGTTGTCTAAGGAGCTTGGAGAGAAAATCGTCTGGACTTCTTTAAGTTTCTTGAAGACGTTTCACTTCTCATCCGAGAAGCTTTTTCAGTTCTAAGAGCAATTGGTGGAGAATCCCAGATTTGAGTGTCCCTAAGAGGGTCCTGGACACTTAAAAATCTGGGTAATTTGACATCTGGGGTGTGGCCTAAAAATGGCTTTATTGAAGTTTTAAAAGAGCTTAATGTGATTGGTAGGCCTGAAAATTGCCTTTAATGAAATAATACATAAATTAATACATAAAAAATAAAGTATTCAGGAACACCACAAACAAAACGAGCAAGAGGGCTGCGTGTTAACCTTAATACCAGCACAAGCTCTTAGACAGAGCATGAGAAAACAGTGAGCAAAAGTATCCAAGGCAGTAATCAAATATAAAAGCAGTCACCTCTGTCGATCATTGAAAACAATCAAAGAGGCACCTGGGAATGCTAATTGAGCTTTCTCAGTAGCGGATGAATGATTCTATGTCCAAAAACAGCTGGAAAAATACCAGAAGTGAAGAACTGTTAATCAGTAAAAGAGTCAACTGGTATCTCTTTAAAAAAAAAAACCCAAACCTTGTTGACATGATGTCTATGCCTCAAGTATTTTGACTAGAGGAGAATGATTAATGGTTTGAAACTGGCAGTGTTTTTAATTGGCAGTGAGTGAGGATTACTGTGTTTTCAGATAACCTCTGATTACAATCCAATTCCAAAAACATTAAGTGATCAAGAAAAGGGGGGTAGTGTTTTTAGGCTGAAAATTGCTCAATAAAGGGTTAAGTAATCTAGATAATTAGTCATGCAGGGAGGAGGGTGAGTTTTACGCTTTCTGCATTTCAGTTCAGCTACATGACAATAATTATTGAAAGAGGTTAAGAGTTCATTGTGATTCGGTATGGGGTGTTGTAACAGGAAAAGACTTACTGACAAGAGCATCACTGGATTCGTTTGCAGTGAAGTCAGTTGTAGAGACAACGATAGGCTGAAGTTTTAAAAAAAAATGCTTTGTGGTCTGATGAAAATGTATCCTCTACATCTAAGTTCTCTAGACTTTGATCAGGTCAGGAATGTAACCTTATGAATGAGTGGATGCCTTAACAGACTATAGTTATGATTCAACTTTTTCTGGTTATACATACATGCTGTATGCAGGACAACACGTGTGAATGTTTAAACAGCTAGAATGAGTACCCTGCCACGCTTTGACAGAGAAACAGAGAAAAGTGCAGAAAATGATGTGCTGTGTTTTTTGGGGGGTTTTTTTTGTTGCAAATCTATATACTAAAAAGCACGACAAGCTAAAGAGTTCGAATGCAGCAAAACTGCCAAGAGAAACAAAAGGACACTTAACGCACTTCTTATAAAAATCAACACCTCTCTCACAAATTCGAGGAAGACTGGTGGCTGAAGTCAGTCATATGGAGTTACCATAAAGAAGTCCAAGTAAACTGAGATAATTAAATCATGAATCAATAGGTGACACCACCTTTAAATAAAGTAACAAAAAACCAGAAAGAAAAAAACACTATCAGTAACACACTTTGTCAGGTCAATAATAATAATAATAATAATAATAATAATAATAATAATAATAGAGGATTTAACTAAATAGGTTTATTTTTGACAATGACAGCTTCCATCTGTACCTATGGCTGAGCACAGGTGCTAAATTCATTTAGTCCAGTGTGGAGGGCATTAGCATGGAAGAGGGTGGACTATTTACTTAGTCATCTATTTTCCTGTTTTCTTTATTTTATTGGAGGAAGAAGTGTAAGTGTTGAGATGGGACCAGACATTCCAGACTAGATTTAAATATTACAAAGGTCGAAATTCTACATTTTGTGCTACTCAGTTTTAAAACTCCTAGCTAACTATAAGTGTGGGTAAGAATTAACTACAGGCACACTGTTTCCTGTGCTGGCTTCTTTTAATGAATTTGAAACTTTTATCTGATATAATAAAGACATTTCTGTCTGAATGTAGCATGTCATTGTGGAAATAGCTAACGCTAGCAATGCTGGATAAAGTTAATGCAGTCAGCTTGATGAGGGCTAACACAGAGGTGGTAGAGGGGGGGAAAGCATAGCATTAACTATGGGACTGTGTTGGTATTAAATTTAGTAGCATTAGCTTTGCAAAGGTTAGACTTCTCCAGCAGGCCTGCTCTGTTGTTTTCGATAGCCGTTAGCCGTAACATCTTAAGCGCACAGGTTGCTAACTACATGTATAAAACTAGCTACAACTAGTTGTTTGACTGTATTTTAACCCTGCAAATATTCGCATGAAAGGATAGCAGACTTCATTTATGGACATGTATGCTAATGGTGCCCAGTTGCGCCAATGAAGAAGCTTTATTTTGCACAAACGTAGACAGGGGCGGTGCATGGAGCTGCGTAAAAGACCGGGTCCCTCTTCTCAGCTTCCTGCACACCTTTCTCCATCAACCAAACCTGCTAAAGCAGCAGGTCTGATTGAAACTAGAAAGTTTTTCTGCAAAATCCTCAAGAAGGCAGTTCTGGAAGAAGCGTTTGGGAGGACTGGGGACAAACAAGGTAAATTTTCTAAACTGACATCTGTCGCTAGAGTAGGTTTTTGAGAGCAAATTTAAGAACCTGCTTTTTTCGTAACACTGGAGTTATCAACTAGCTGTTGCAAACTCCATGACAAGTGTGTGTGTGTGTGTGTGTGTTTCAGTGTACTGAAGAGGATCAAATAATTTACTCTTAAGTACTACAGTAAAGGCAATGGCTGAGCTGCCTACTGAGCGGGTTTTTCCTGAACCACCACCTGCCAACAACGGGCAGGTGGCTCAGGGGGCTTCTTCTCAAAGAAGGTAAGCATGACGTTTCTCTCTCTCCCTCCCTCCTCTGTCTGTCTCCTCCTTTAAAAGAGCATCTCACAGGCAGTTCCTTCAGCTTCCCTGATGCTCATCTCTCTTCTGTATTGACATTTTAATAGTTTATTCTTAACACGATGTCTGACCCGGCATCTTGCAAAATCGTTGCTATAAATGATTTGGAGCACGGAGACATTTTCAGGTGTTTTGGCTTGATGTGAATACTCAGAAAATATTACAAACAGAATGCAGAATCGCAGTAGGGACTCCCTCAAATTAACCAGATGCCGCAATCGCAAAAATGCGCACATGGCACGAGAAAGTATTTCGTGGTATCTGTTAATAGAATCATTTATATACAAGGAGGAGGAAAAGTTTGTTTAAAAAAAAACAAAAAAACAATTTCACTATATAAACCTGAAGTCAGTGTCTACCAGCTGGCCTGTATAATGTGTGGAAAGACACAAAAGTTTATTTAAAGTCACATCTCCAGTTGTCCGCAGTTTAATTAAGACAGGGTTGTTAAGCCGTGTGCGTAAATGCGCACATAGCTCACCAGGCTGTGTGAGGCTGTGGGCGCCTATTAACGCCAATTTTTTGGATGTTGTATTCGGACATTAATCTAGCACCTTAACAAAGTTACATCAACATTACAAACATTTCGATAATTATATACAGTAGGGCCGATCAAGAGAAGTAACATAACAATGTATGTGTGCGCGCACAGCGGGGAAAAAATACGTTTTCACAGGTGTCAAAATTTCTGTAGATATTCTGTCAAATATCTTTTGCGATTAAATATTCTGTCTATTCTGTCTAAAAGTCTGTTAACCAATCAGCTCGCTGTACAAGTAAATTTGACTGCATGTAAAACAGGCTGCGTGAAGAGCCGCGATCGGGATTCGTCTCTCCCTCCTTCTGAAGCTCCAGATTTTCAAAATCCCAGTATTACTAAAGAATAGAAATATGTGGCATTCGGCACCGTTAAACAGTAATCGTGAAAGTTTTTTTTTTTTTTTTAATGTTTTTAAATGTTTAAGTGTTTCACTTCACTGTCGAGGAATTTCGCCCACTGGTCTTTGCAGAATTGATTTTGAATTAGCTATGATGGAGGGCTTTCCCGTATAAACAGCCTGTTTAAGGTCTCACCATAGCATCTCATTTTGATTTAAGAATTGGACTAGACCACTCCAAAACATTCCTTTTGTGTGTGTGTGTGTGTGTGTGTGTTTCTTTTTATTTCTTTTTAAATCATTCAGAAGTGAACTTGCTTATGCGGATCTCAGATACCCAGGAAAATACTCAGTACTGTTTTACCGGTATACCACGGGAAAGATATTTTACCTGTCCTGCAACAACAGACGTAATGGCGAAGAAATAATTTCTTGAAAATTTTAACTTGTTAACTTTCAGTTAGATTTAACAAAATAACTACCTATTTAAGATTAGGTTTAGAGGTTTTATTCATTTTACAAGTTCTTTAGATCATTTCAGTACAGATTGTGAAGCCACTGTACTACAGCCACTTCAAATGTCCGCCTCATTCCTGACAGGACCATGGCCTGTAAAATTGCAAATAGGACCGTTAACGTCCCCAAGCAGCATTTGTGAAAACCAGTGGTAATGTCTTGTGCATCCACCAGGGGGCACAGTGCTAGCGGAAGTTGATTCACTTACAGCTTTCTACACATATATTAATGCATTTGTTTTTTAAATTAAAATACGAAAATCGAAATATAAACGCAAATTGATTACTGTCAGAGAAGAGTGTATTTTAGATACAAAAGGGCAAATCAGACAGGGAGCACCATGATAGTGACAACAAAGTGTGTCCTTGTACATTCTGCTATAATGAAAAATGCTCTGTTCAAATTTTTTTGTATTCTGCCCCCACAGAATACTTTTTTTTTTCAGCTGATACCTATTTAATACATTTATATATCGTTTTTGGGGATAATGCAATCAAAGCTTCATTATCATCATATGGGCCCTAAATCTTAATGTAGAGTATAAATGGGAGATTGCAGGAACCTTCCTAATCTTGATGATGAATAAATAAATAAACACTTTAATAACACAGTTTGTTAAATATATTAGGGAGTTACGTAGTCTTAACAGTAGTTTTGCTAATAATGTATGGATTGCATCATTTTTAAAAGCAATGAGTTAACCACCTGGATCTTTTTTTTAAATTCTCCTCCCACAATCTGCACATTTCTGGTAAATCACTGTGGTAATTTTAACAACTTTTACAGACAGGTAAAAGAGGGCAGACCGTCATTGGCATCACAGCAGATTCCTTTGTCACACATTAGGTGATTGTTCAAACAGCTCTCCGAACCCCCACAGAAGGCCAGCGACTTCCAAACCCCACCCAAATATCCTGTTTGTGCCGGTTGTGATTTTAAAACATGTAAACGGTATTCCAGGAATCATTGACAGAAAGTATTTATAGAACACTGTTATAAAAACAGTCACCTTCTTTGTATTTTCCTGAATTTTATGACAAAGTTCAGATGAGGGATTTTTGCTTTTCTCACTTTAGTGCTTGTTGTTAAGCTGCCGTGCTTCATTTGCATATCGTCACCTCTTAATGATGTGAAACACAGACAAGCAGCACCACCCCCAGCTCTGCCTGTATGTGAAGCCTTCTTATTGAATGCCAATTATGTGTTTTGTCCTTCAATAAAAGTAATCAAAAACGATTTTTAGACTAGTTACATTACTGTCAAAATCCCGTTTTATAAGTATGCAGTCCAGAGTACGTTACTGTTGTTAATACATTTGCAAACTTTGTGATATCATGTTAATTTTATACCAGAGTGTAACCTAAAAATATGCAGAAGTAATTTCAACTTGCAATGATCTGACAAACCAGAACATGCCTGTTTAGTGTATTAAGGTCAGAGAAGGTCAGTCACGGAAACAGTTTTCAGTGCAGAGCTGCGTTCATGAAAACCCCGACATCAGAATGTCAGTCTTTTTTTATCTTGTGGTAACTGTGAGAGCATGTTCTCTCCTCCTTGAAACAAATTGAAGGTTTTAACAGAAAGAACAAAAAAAGTGGGAAAATCTTAAATGTATGGAATTCACATAGTAGTATACACTGGATTTTTTTTGCTAGTCTTCTAATGCCCCGCTTTCAGGAAGGCACCATGAGGTTGCTTCCTTTGTTTGCTCACATTTTCAAAGGCCCAGCCCAGCCCTCATAAAACAACCTAAACAGCTGATAAGAGTTACACACCCATGCACATCTATCAAGTTAACACAGGTGGAATACACTTTGATTCGTATGGTTGCAAAGTTAAAACAAAAATTGAAGAAACATTCCCCTCTAAGGTACGAAAAAATTAATTAGGCAAAGACCCTTATAAGACCCTTTAAAAATAATACTGAGAAAATCATTGGGCTGAAAGCGGCAATATTGAGAGGCTGTATCTGTATACTAAGCTAAACTAGTTATATTAAAATAAAAACAATATAAAAACAGACGGCTAACCGTGAAAGATTGAACTGGTCACTGACTGAATTTTAAAATGGACCTCACAGCTGGCTACAACAACATAAGAAGCTCAGTTTCAAAATATTGTCAAAGTAGAAAAGTTAAAGTTATCTTTTCCACATCTAATTGTATTTTTAAAAAAATATAGTTTTTGCTTTTTTAGTCTCTCTAGATAGCACATGAAACTTTAGAGTGAAGACTTGGTTAGCTGTGTGTGTGTGAGAGAGAGGGAATGTAGAAAAAAGAAAAAGCTCTAAGAGCTTTAATTCAAATGAGAGCAAATTCCAATGAAAATCTGCCTTGAAATATTTGATAATGTTATGGTGTGAACTATATCGTTTGAAGTACAGGGTTCACCCAGTCATCAGAGCTATAATCTGTTCAAATAAACACCCAACATAATCACTAAATGCAGAATTCTAAAGATACATTTCACACATACACAGAAAAGCACCAAGTGATGCCTTTCAAGCAGAACTAGGAAGACACCCACTGATAATTAGCTTGAATTAAATAAAATGAAAACATTTTTGATCACCTTAAGTCCAGCCCCTAAGACACACTCCAAACCCAAGGAATGAGCCTGACCAGTCTCACAAAAACACTGCTTTCCAAACACCAACCAGAGGGAATCAATTTATAACAAAATGCAAATAAATTTATGTTAAAAAAAAAACCAAAACTGTAAAGAAGAAAGAGTGTCAGAGATAGAAAGCAGAGACAACTCTTAACGCAAGGACACAGAACATGCGATCAGTGTTTGACTGGTCAGTTTTTAAACAAAGACACATTTCCTTCTGGAATGGAAATCATTCAATGAAGTAAGGAACACTTACTTAAACCACTTCACTTCTGTAATTCCAAATTTCCATGAGCTAAGCAACATTTCAAAATAAAAATACATTCCCAGGAGAAGGACACAGGGCATGACTGGCTGCCTGATATATATCAACATGCCACCACCTGAGGGACAGTGAATGACCTACACACCCACACAGATACATAAACTCAAACATGCACATGCGCACAAAGGCATATAATGTAAAATTATTTATTTATTTATATATGTGTGTGTGTTGTTTTAGTGTTCTGTTTTTCTATTATTGTGATGCGTCATTATCGGTATCACCATCTCCCGCCTCTGCTGGTACTCAATATCTTGAGTAGCCCCTGATTCACTTTATACGCATATTTACTAAAGCTAGAGTTGCTTATATTTTTCACACTGCTTTGATAAGTCAAAGTCAAAATCCAGTTGCAACTTGCTTCATCTTAACTGTGATGGGTATAAACAGAAGCTACACATTGTTTAGGGAAAATGTGAGGTTATGCTGGTCTGAGCTGCAGCTATCTAGATAATGAACATATGCCCTTTTCTAAAGGAAACAAGTGTAAATATACTCACTGCAGTAGTAGCAAACAGCACTGTGCATGTGATACATTGGATTTCCTTGTTGACATGACAGTTCTTCTATATATTTTGTTTTAGATTTTAAAAAAATTAAAATGTTTAACTTCAAAATTTTATATTTTACAAATTGGTCTACAAGTTGGTACCCTCTTAGGAGACAATTATTTAACCTTTAAAGTTTCACAAAGTTTTCATGTTGACCTAAATGGGATGGGATTTAACACCTTAGGATGAGGTATTTTTCTCATTCTCATTGCAGTGCCTTTACTTTCACCACCACCGGTTGTTTTAACCAGAGCCTAAGACCTGCTCAGTCCTGATTTTAGGCCAGTTTGAAATTCTGCACAGTACTTCAAATCTTATAACCGCCTCTTTCCCTACATGCATTACAGGCCATTGTCGGATACGTTCCACTGCAGCGCTGATAGAGTCAGATCCAGCAGTTTCCAGGATTTATTATTAATTTTTAATAATTTTGGCTACTGACCATGTGCTTTAAGTAGCTCATTATTGTAGTGTTGTCTTAAAACAAACTTCTTTAAGTAGGATACAAGTGCACGAAAAAGGAAATTCTAAATCTTTGCAGAGACAGTGCATGAGACGGCAGCACAGACCACTGAGCCTCACAGACCACTGGGTGCTCCTAATTTTATGTAGGAAACACATTTCTCTCCCAGAAAATCATTCCAGGCTGGGGTACAGTACTACTTAGTTACCAGTTCGGTAGTACTTGATCACTTTCCTGCATTTGTGACACAGAAATGATAACATTACAACAGTAGTATTTTACCTTAATGTAGCAGCTGGGCAAAAGGAGGAGATCTAAGGTATTGGATGCTTTCCTGCGAAGCCTAAGAGGATGAAGCTGTAGAACCCCAAAACACGGTCGCCCACAATGGTGAAAGTTTGGTCTCGGGATGCAGTGAGGAGTTTCGGGGTTGCTCTATTTAACGCATTGAGATGGAGGAGGAGATAGAGGTGCAAACACGCAGCCCCGCCTGCTCATTACTATTAGCCATTACTATGATGCAATAACCTTCTGGCTTAAACTACACTAGACGATTAAGTCACACACCTGGCAACTGTTGAAATCAATAACCAGAAATTCACATGTATCACCTCGTGAGTGTATGGAAATTGTTAGTCTGCAATTTTGGGGGGCACAACTGCTCAAGTTAACTTCCAAGTCAAAAAGATAAGAAACATACATTTAAAAAAAAAAATAAAACGAGTAAATTATAGCCATTTTATGCATGATTTGCTATTTTCAGAGGATCAGGGGTAATTGACTGATTAGTGGTTGGCTATGTGAGGCTTATTCTCTCGTTATTTCATTGCAATAATGAGGGAATAATTGGACTTGTATTTGGCAGCTGTTCAGTGGAATTTCTGATATGCTAAAGAGTTGAAAGACCTGTATAGGCAAGGGGAGAAGGTCATAATTAGACATTAGCCTAAAGATAGGCAAATTAGACTTTGCTAGAAAAAGAGGCCACACATTCATTGGAAGCAATGTTATGGCATGTGCATCTACGGCTGCCAGTGGGCCGCTAGTGTGTATTAATGATGCTACTGCTGATAGAAGCAGCAGGACGAATTGTGACGTGTACAGGGCTGAAGCATCCTGCTAAAACAACCCAAGAGGCTTCATTTATCAAGCCAAAGATATTATTCAAAGTTATTCTATTCGATCTGCCCAGAGGCTGCAGATAGTAATTAGCTAGTAGCTAAATCTGGTACAGTCTTTTCTCTTAGGATATTAGTGTTTTTCTTTTCTTTGTACATGGCTCCTGACAAATAAAAGGAAAATGAAATGAAGTGCACAAAAAAGAATGATTAATTCTATCGAAGATGGCCCTCAAATATAAAAGCAGTACAAGTACAGTTACAAGTAGATTACTGGAGACACTTATAAAAGCACTCTATGTATTATGGTAAGTTTTAGTGCCTGGCTCAAAAGTTATAAATACAAAATAAGTTGGAATGACTTTTTCCAGTAAAAAAAAAAATAAAAAAAAAATACATACAATACTTGAATATTTGGGGACAGTGACTGAGCTTTCTCAGTAACAATTGAATGATTTTCTGTTTAACACCAGCTGGAAAAAATACCAAGTAGCAAACCAACTGTTAATAAGTAAAAGAAATAAATGAGCAACAGCAGATAGTATCTCTTTAAAAACTGGGTTGACATATCTATAGCACAAGCAAAACTTAAGCTAAGAAACTATTTTGACCGCAGGATAATGATTAACGTTTTGTACCTAGTGTTATATTTCCTTAGAGTAGAAATATCTCGGTGCAAATTCCTGCACCAGTCATTTTCTGGTTTAAACTTCTTCCTTGGAGAACAAATGACATGATATAACAGAAGTATACTTATCTTACAGCTTTAACTGCTTTTTGGTAGTTTATTTTATAAAATACTTTGAAGTAGAGAGTGCTATCGCATTTTTAATTAACGTCCACTTGCCTTCCAACTTTCTCCATTCCTGTTTACATGAACTACATAACAGGAGCTGGTGTTATGCTTTCTGCATTTCAGTTTAGCGACACCACAATGATTACTGAGGGAGGTTAAAAGTTCATCAGTGGGGGTGAAATTTTAAAACTGTGAACAAAAGAGATCCATTAAAAACATCCAGCTTGTGGTTTGATATAAATTTGTCCTCCACATCTAGGGCCTCTGGGCTGAGACCAGGGCAAGAATGTAACCTTAGGAATGAGCAGGTACTTTAACAGACTATAGTTGTGATTCAACTAGTTGTAGTTATGCATAAAAAACACATGAATGTTTTAAGAGGTAGAATAAGTACCCGGGCACACTGTGACAAAGCAACACAGGGAAGTTCAGAAAATTATGTGCTGAGTTTATTTTACCTGTGTTATCTGATTACTTATATTTGCAGCAATATCTTGGTATCATCTTCAGTTCCACATGATAACATGTTGTGTTTCTTATTGACTAACCAAGATAGAGGTGGTATGCCCCACAGGGTCACCTTGAAGCTGTGAACCTTGTTAGTTGTAACCGAACAATGTGTATCAATAGGTGGCACCACCTCTGTGGACAAACAAAGAACAAGATGAGTAATACAGTATCAGTAACGGTCAGCCACTGTGTCAGATCCAAATGTTTCATAAAGAAATAAAATCTTTCCACAACACTTGTCAGCATTACCAAAACGTATTTGAGTAAAATCAAATTTCTAGTTCATGAGTTTTTCAGATCAGTGTACGTAAGTCAAACTTGAAATTAATCTAAACACACACACACACACACAAAAAGGAAAAATAGCCAGCATGGATTTTACCATGTGGGAGGCAAGGGCAGACCCAAATGCAGGACTCAGGAAACAAAAAAAATCAGCTTTAATGTAAAAAGTAAAAGGTACAAAAAGGTTGTTACTATAGACATTATGAGGCTGGGGAAGTAAACAAAACAGAAGATGCAGAGAACAACAGTTAGAAAGTAATACAGAAAGACACAACTGAATGGAAGCAAAGGTTAACTTGGCATAGGGGTGGAGAGAAAGACTAGACAGAGGAGCACATAAAGATGAAGGGCAATGCAGATCAGGACACCAAGGAACACAAGAGGGTACTAACCCAGTGCAAACAGTAACTACAACTTAGAAGAACCAAAGACTCAGAGGAATACAGTAAGTCTTAAGAAGATAAGACAAAGCTTTTAAACTTGTAAACACAGGGAATTAAATGAAAGCAGCCATTCAACAAATAGTACTCTATATATTAACTAGAAAAGGGACCAACAGTGAGTTAAAAAGGATGAACTAAATATATCTAAGGCCACAAGGGAAGCAATATTACAAAAGAAACAAAGCTCAAACTTATGTCCTTTTAAAAATACAAAGGAAACATTAGCTCACAGATCTCAGACATAGGGTCCAAAATGCAGGGATCATGACAGTTCCCCCATTTTCTAAACAGTCCTACTCCCCAAACTTTCCTAACACAGGGCACATACAATATCAAAGAAAGTACTCAAATATAAAAACACTAAAACTAAGCAGTTACCTCTCTTGGCTTTTTACAAGTAAATGGACTGGTCCTTATGTCGTTCTTTTCTACTGTAGAATAAGCCTCACTCCATTTTTTCCACCCTGTTGGTGCGGCTTTACCATAATACATAGATAAGTAGGTCTCTGCATTATGGTAAACTCTAAAGTTCTTATCCTGCATTCAAAATTCAGAATGTTATTGCTATTATAAGTAATAGAAATTGACAAAGCAACATCAGAGATATTAAGTGAGTTGAAATGACTTACTCCTGGAAAATTAGGGGGTAGGAATTGTGGTTTTTCAGTAGCAGCTGAATGATTTTATGTTCAAACAAGTTGGTAAAATATCAGAAGCAAGTCAACTGTTAATAAGTAAAAGAAGGAAATGGGCAGCACCTGGGCAACAGGCAGTAACTCCTTAAAAAGCTTAGTTGTTTTGGTGGGCATATTGTTTTAAAGTCAAACTAAAATGAAACTATACTTGCAAGAAAGAAAAAAAAGGCTGAAAACATGCCAGGCTGGCTGATAATAACTAATAATACTTCTACTCTTCCTCCCCTTTCCTGCTGCAGGTAAAAAAGAATAATGTTTTTAGGTCAGGTCAGGAATAGTTCATGCTGTTTGTGCACAAAGTTAAAAGGAAATAAAAAGAAGGCTGTATTTATTGACATCTCTGAAATCACTTTTATGACTGGCGGTGGTCAATAAAAAGCTACAAAACTCTGAAAGTCATACTGTTTCAGCGTAAAGTGTGACTTATTTCATTGTGATTGGCTAGTCAACTGATAGCTGCAGAGTTTTTGTTGCCAAAGATGAAAAAAATCAGAAAAGCATGAGTGCACTTTTGACCTAATAAGCAAAATTCCAAAGTACTACATTTGTGTATACTTGTGATATATATTGATTTTTATATATAAACCTGGCCAAGAGCGTAGCAGAGACTGTGACAAATATAAACATACGTCAAGAAACAAATGCACTTGACACAGTTTAAAGTGAGTGAACTCACCACCCAGATCATATGCAGTAACATATCAAGAACAATAGCAACTTCAAGAGCATATGTTTAACTGTTAGGTTATGTCACATTGACCAAAAGTTCTCTTTTGTCACCTTTTAAAATGGACTTAATTCCCTCATAGTAGATTATTACTCTGTAGATTACTCCAGGGAAAAGTGGAACACATTTAAAATATTCAGTTAAAGCATAAAAAGTACTTTGGTTATTACAAAGAACGAAAAGTTACAGGTTTCATAAATCCCTACCCACTCAATACAAACCTTCTACTTGGAATCTTATTCTTAGCATTCCTATTTCAGCAACAAATCAATTCCAAAAGCAGGAACACACAATGTCTGAGTGTGTTACTCATAACTGTGATGGGTGTAAATAGAAGCCACACATCAGGTAGAGACGCAGTAATGAGGAAATATGAATAAGCCCTTCATGGTGTGGAAGCCTCCATAATCTCAGTGATCCTGGAAAGCTTACACACACACATATACAAACGTACAGACACACAGTTATGTAAGTGTGTAGGGGTTGCAGATAGCCTAACACAGTCAGCAACTTGACCACTTGTGACCCACTTTCAGGGGTGCTAAAGTTAGACTGACTGGAGCTGGTCTGAGCTGCAACGGTCTAGATCTGAAAGGTCAGATTACTCTTTCTTTAAATGCCTTTATGACATGAACTCTTGTTGATTATATGTTACTGTATAATGGCCCTCTCTATTTTTCTCAAGAATATAAGCATAAATACAAAAAACTCATTGTGGTAATAGCAAAACAATAGATATTCCACTTTATTTGAGTTTTGTTTTGGGTTTTTTTTGCAGAAAAAAGAATAAAATGTTGACTTGTCAGATTTTAAACTTGACAAGTCAGTACCCAATTAGGAGACAAGTATTTAACTCTTAAAACCTTAATACTAACCAAAACAGGATCTGAGTCAGTTTGAAGATGTGTTATTTTTTCCATTATGGTACACTTACTGCACAGCGCCTTTACTTTATTCCCACTTATGGTTTGCTGTCAGATCTTTGCACAGTAGTGGCCACTTTCTGCTTTCACTCTAATTTAGATTACCGTCACCCCACCCAGGCCACGTGACACATTAGGGTTCAAGACCTTCTCAATCCTGGGTTTAGGCTAGTTTTAAATAGCAAAATAACTCTGGCTCTGATCCAGCCAAGAGATATCATATGCTCTGTAGTGGATCTGCAAACCAGGTCCAGATTGCAGTCCACCTGCACAGCAGGATGGACCCAGAACAGATAAGGATCACATATTCAGACCCCATCTGGACCAGATCTATTTTGCATTCGCTAGTAGTGGCTCATCTTGTCAATATTTGTTTAAAATGTCTCATCCTTCCAGAATTAAACAGAAATTTCTAAAAATGTATCTGGCCAAAATGTAGATAGCTCTATAAATGGTAAATGGACCGGTTCTTATATAAGCTTAACTGCTTTCTATCTAAAACACTTTGGCTTACAGACTGGAGCAGCCAAGAATCGAACCACCAACATTCCCATTAGAGGATGAACTGCTCCTCCTGAGCGGCAGCCACCCCAATAAAAGTTTAGATATTTCTTAAAGCGTGTTTGTTTTTACTGATGAAACTTTGCATTCATTAAATACCTAGGTTCAGTGTGGTCACTACTCCCCAGCTACTTCAGGCCCTTCCCAGCTAATGTTTGACTTACAAGTTGGTTTGCTAGCTTGGTCACTGAAAAAAGAGAGGATCTCATCCTGCAGTTGGACGGCGTCTAACCCCACTGTTTTGGACTGTCGCTAGATGTACTTTATTGATCAATCTATTTTGTAGATATTTCCTACAAGCTGGACTAACCGAGTCTTCCCATGTCTAAAAAAGACAAGATCTGACCATAAAGTAGGTGAAGCAGTAGTAGAATAACAACAAGAAGATCTCCAAAAGTGGATTCTGTTCATCTGGACGTAGCGTTTTGTTGGAGAAACGTTTCGTCACTCATCCAAGTGACTTCTTCAGTCTCAGCTGACTGCAGGTTTCC
>VUQG01019139.1:0-12789 GCA_015106755.1 Etia nguti
TCTTCTCCCTTTTTTCCCTTTTTTTTTTTTTTTTTTTTTTTCAAGCCAGGTTCTACTGGACTTTTCTTCCTGGTAGAAGGTAGTTTTTCCTCCCCACTGTCACCAAGTGTTGTTCATGTGATTGCTGATTTTCCTTTCCAATACTGTAGACTAGGGGTGGGGGAACTCGGGGCCTCAAGGGCCAGTGTCCTGCAGGTTTTAGATGTGTCCTTGATCCAACACAGCCGATTTAAATGGCTAAATTACCTCCTCAACATGTCTTGAAGTACTCCAGAGGACTGGTAATGAACTAATCATCTGATTCAGGTGTGTTGATCCATGGTGATATCTAAAACCTGCAGGACACTGGTCCTTGAGGCCTGGAGTTCCCCACCCCTGCTGTAGGGTCTTTTCTGTACAATATAAAGTGCCTTGAAGCAACTGTTTTTGTAAATGTGGCAATATAGAAATCAAATTGAATCTTCAGAATGTATTTATACTTTACATCAAAAAACAAAACAATTGTTTTTATACATAATATAAACACTTGAGATCAGACTGGATTACATGTGGCCCTCGATCTAAAATGAGTGATGCACCTGGAGGCCTGGGTTTACATTAGTTTCTGATTTGGAAATAATTTTCGTCCCCTGTTTTTTACTAGCCATACAGAGTTCCGCTGTACTCTTAATTCTGCATCACACACACAATGGCATATCATAGTTGTAACGCTAGAGGTAGGTGGATCAGTCCAGATGTTGACAGTTGATTCCAATGGTGGTATTTGTATCAGATCGATACTAGCTCGATAGGATCGATACTTTCATTCTATCCTCTAAGTTCCTCTATTTTATTTATAGCCTATATCACATTTAAATAACAGAAACTAATCCAAACTGCTTTGGATCAGAACCCAGTTTTCAAAATACATGAAAAGCTGAAAGGTCTGTTTTGTTGCGTTAACTAATTATTGAGGAAAGTCAAATTCACACTTAGTCGATAGTCATTAAAATCTGTTTAAAATTTGCAAATTTATGATGACTCATAAATCATGACACACTGCTCTCTCCTGCATAAGCTGCAATACTGGCCCTGTATTTACTTTGTATCAGATCAATACTAACCAAATAAGTATTGCACAGCACTACATAGTATTAAAGATAGTAATGTAATGATAACTTCTGTAAATTCATCAGAACAAACGAGAAGGAAAAAATCAAAATAGTTGTTTACCCTGCATTGTGACACAACTCTATTCAAAGTATTGCATGTTGACTGATGCAATTCAGCCTCAGCACTGGCTGCACATGGAATAACATGCTGGGATCATGAAAAACAGCTGGTGCTAAGAACTTTAACAGTGCTTCTAATCCTTTTATGAGCAGAGGTAAAATGTGCCACGTAGCCTGCATGACAACAACCTGTAATGAAATGCAGCTGTTCTGTTTCTCCAGCAGTCAGTTTTTTAGGTTTATTCCTCTGTTACATGTGTAGCGGTCGACTTTGATGTCCAGCTTTGATGCCATCATGTGCAGATGGTGTACGAAGTGCAGTTTGCAGTTCTGTTAGGTTTCCTCATAGGCCATTAGAAAGAATCATGTTTTCTGTTCAGAGGCAGGTGTACCTTTCCTCTTTGACCTGTGAGAGCAGGGAGAGACTCCTGGCCCCACTTTAATGCTGAATTGGATAACTGGATGTAAAAAAATGGATGGAATTTTTCATATCACATAAAAGAGGGGAAAAACATGGTCTGTTTGACTTTGGAGATATTAAAGACATGTTTTCTGTTAAAGCTCACAAGCAATTCTGGGCCTATGGCTACAATGAAAATATAAAAATGAACAAACCTTTGACTTTTAAATAAAGATGACTTTTCACCTCTCTTTCTTCAGTAAACCCATAAGCATAAGAAATGCTCCTGCCTGTATGTTCACATTATCATCTTTTGCTGCTGTCTTCACTGCTGAAATTTACCCAGGCTCACAGAGGAAATAAAGAGCGGACTGCATTAATCTGTGCAGCTCCGATTAAACGGTGGGCTTTGAAAACTAGTCTCCAGGGAGACAAATGCCAGATCCGGAGGGATATTAAACACAGCTTTGACCCAAGATGATTTTTAATCTGACCCTAGATTCGTGAATGGCAGGTGCTGTCCACAGAGAGGGATGGCAGTTTTCATAGGCTTTGTGGTTTTCATAACTACTCTTTAGTGCATATATGTTATTCCCATAGACTGTATATAAATGTTGGAATAACCACTGTGATGTCACCCATTGGTTGTTGACAGTTTGAAACATCAATGTCAGCATCGTAAGATCTGCCATTATGAGTTTTGGAGCTAAAAGTGAGACTGGAGCCTTTTATTGTTAGCTAATGCTGGCAACCGTATCGGCAAATTGCATCAATATTTATCTGGTAACTAATGTTAAGCAACACACTAATAAAATACTTGAATTTTACTCACCCAAAATGGCAACCTGCCCTTGATCTCAGATATTACAGGAATCAGTAACCATGTTAAATTTCATGACAGTACAGAAAAATACAAAACAAGTATGGCTGCTAAGGTTTGCCAGCAGGAAGCTTCTTCTCTCTAGAGAATACGGTCGCATGGTTTAAGCTTGCAAACTTGCATCTGAACAAACCACAATGAACAGCACCACGTTTGGGGTAAACCAAAAGCATATCAACACAAACACCTCATACCAACTGTCAAGGACGGTGGCGGAAGCTTGATGATTTGGGTTTGTTTACCTGGGCGCCTTGCAGTCATCGACTCAAACAAGAACTCCTCTGTATACCAAAGTATTCAAGTCAAATGTGAGGCCAAAAAAAGAAGAATGAAGGTATAGCAGCTACCGAGTGAAAGTCCAGAAACTTACCCCCCAGTTAAATAACATTGTCGCTGCTAATAGTGATTCTACAGGCTATTGAATCATTTTACATGAATCACAGAGCCCCTGTGAAAACTTTCTCTGTCACATAATCATCAGTGATTATAATAGTAACAACAATAGCAGTAGTAGTATTACCATTAGTGTTAGTATTATTTCAACCTGCTGCAATAAAATATTTTCCTAAATATGGGCTAAATAAAGTATTTTGTGGTGATTGCTGTCATCTACAATTTTTTGCTGTGAGATGAGGACAGTGAAAGAAAAGCTGGATTGAGCCTTCCTGAAAAGCAAAAATCCAATTAAATTAAACTGAAAGAAAACACCTTTCAGGTAAAAAAACAATCTTTAGAAACCCTTCACATGCTGTAAATTGTCTCACTGCCGGCAGACATGTTGTTAGCAAGTAATTATAAGAGTTTACGTAGAGGTTGGAGTGATAGGTGCAGCGAATAAGAGAGCCTTTGATCAAACTCCTCAGTAAAATAACTATGAAATTAAAATCCAACCCACTCTGCACCCCACTGGGGATTGGGGGTGTCTTTGGAAGTTTTTGTCAAATCATAATCATTCCCCTGAGTCGTCATGTTAAGTGGAAGGAGTTCAGCGTTGGATACAGTCAGCGACAGTGACAGGATTAAAAGAAGAGTCTTTTGAAAGTCATTATAACACAGATAGGAGCATGCGAGTGGCTCAACAGGATTGAAAGTTCACAGATGGAGCAGCAGCAGCAGTGTCAGCATCACCACGTCCTCCCTGACCAGTAAGACACCGGCAGACGCAATCTCTGTGTCATCCAATAGAGGGTACTGTTTAGTTTCCCAGGCAGACCAAACATGCTTATCCTCCTCTAAGATCAGAATGCAGCCCAGGTTTTCTTTCTCCCCCTCCTCCTACTGCTCCCGCTGCTGCTGCTCATGGTGACATATTCAGTATGCCTCCTAATACACTGCCTTGAATCATCATGACCCCTTTCAGTTCCATCCAGCGCTGTCCGCACAATGAACCCTCGCCCGTCTAACTTTCTTTCTGTGGGTGCTCAGTCTGGGATTGCTTGTGAATGAAGATGACACAGCTGTCTTTTTCTTCACCGTCTAACAGCCAGACAGCGTGTTTGCTGCTCCTGCTACCGATGCATTTATCACGCCTGTTTGAGAACCACGAGCATCAGATCAACTCCCATGTGTCTCATTTCTCACGGGACAAAAATATTTTATTTGAATATGCTGCTTGTATCTGGTAGCTAGTTCGGTGTTTTTGTGACTTTCTGTAAACAGTTAGTGTCTCTGCTGGAGATTTTCTGGTCTGCAGGTTGGTGTCAATGTCAGGTTGCATTATTTGATGCACAGCAAGGTTTAACATTCTGAACCCCTCTGTCAAAACTCTGTTCAGTGTGTTGGCAGACTAGAGAAGTCGCTGGGGGAAAAAAACATAAATTCTCTCCGTACTTCAAGAACATGAGGTGTATCTAAAAACTGAGGGCGTAGTTTGGCGCAACCACAGGAGGCCTCCAGACAGACTTCACAAGAAGCGCTTAGCAAAGTGCGGACACTGAGAAATACTGGGTAATGTCCTGAATGGGTGTGCTGCAAAAGGTAGGGATTGATGCCCAGACTCCAGTGGGGGTTTTTGCGGAGTGGAGTTTTATGCAACTCCTTGTGGAGGCGGCGCACTCTGCGGGCGCCGACCTCAGGTGGCTGCTGTTTGAATTTCCACTTTGCTGTCAGAATGGCATCATCACAAAGAGACAGTATATGGGGTTAATGCTTTGATCTAGCCAGTCTATTTGTGTCAGCGCCTTTCAGCATCATCCTTCTGATCGGTTTCAAGTCCTGTCAAGAACGCCAAGGGAGGAAATTGTAAGACATTACACATTATGTGAAGTGGTGACATTTATGGCTGGTGATAAAATGCTGGCAGTGAGCCTGGCTGGGGAAAATCAGGTCAGTGTTAAAAAAGAGATTGTCTATTTGACTCGTGCTGAAGCGCTTAACCTTATGTTTGAAAGCTGTGCATCTTAGTCCTATAGACACTGCAATATTGAGAAAATAGGAAATGAGCAACCAAGGCATGCAGCTTGGCATATCTTTTATGTAACACTTGAAACAGCCTGCAGGCCTGTGACTGATGACCTGAGCTGTCTTCTACAATATTTGATAAGCAGTCCAGAGAGGCACTGCAGAGTAAGGTCACATGGGGTATTATTGGCAAAAAGTCATAGAAACAAAATTGAAAACAATTTGTTGAAGAAAACTTGGGCCAGTTGTTTAACTAAATGGGGGCCCTGGAAAGGCACAACCCATACCACAACCCCATTAAAAGACAGAAACATGGCGTGGCTGCATGGAGGCAAATGGAAAGCCTTTCCTGGGAAAAACGTTGGTCGTACTCAACAACACGCACTGCAAGCTCATGAGAAGTATACATTTTTAAGGTTTGAAATATGGATCTCTAGAGGGGGCAACCCTACAGGTGGAGGCCACTGACATGTCTTTGAATTCTACCCTCTGTAGGTTGATCATTTTCTTTGCCATTAAACAATATGCCATTCATTTGTTCCTAACACATTACTTAGTCTATATCAGTACAGAAATCCAGCATGATGTTTTTCCTCATTCAGAGTGGATGTTTTCAAAGTGTTCCTTTACTTGCAACCAGACTGTATTTTGTTAGCACCATTACCACACATCTCTATCATGTGCGTCAGTGCAGCCGCCATATTTGTTACGGGGCACCCATGTCTTGTATGCATGTTTATGGACACGGAGGTCTGTCCACAATCAAAATCATCAACTAGGATGTGCTACATCCTAGTTAGATGGACGCAGATAGAATTTTATGATTTTCTTATGACCCTGATGGGTTCTCAGTCCAATCTGTAGCACCTCAGCTAAGATGCCACCAGCTGACATCCAGTTCTTTACCTTAAAAAAACATCACGGGTCTTCCAAAGTAATAGAAAAAAAGTTTCCTTGATAGCCTTTCTGCATGTGACACTCCTGTGAAGTACACCAACTGACTTTACTTACCATGCTGGCAGCATAGGGCCTGCCTGCTTCCCTGAGCCACTCAGCCTAATGGCACTGAAGGGTCTTGTTTATAACAGTCCCGTGCTTTTAGAGGCCATTTCCAGAGATGCGACCTGCTCTTTGCGCCGGGTTGTAAAAAGTGTGAATGGGAGACTAATAAAGGTGCAATTATAGCAATTGTGTGTGTGTGTATGCAGTGATACTGCCTCTGAGTGGGTCTGTGCGTGTGTGCGTCCTGTGGCTGAGGAGGCAGGTTGCATGGATGCTTTATGATGATGATAATGGATTGTTTGGCCACAGTGAAGAGGCACATGGGAGAGGATCTGCCTGAGATACCTGTCCATGCAGAAAAACAGACATATAGTAATTCTTCTAATGGCCAAAAGCATAAATAAGCAACAAACTAAGTGAGGCTTCACTTCAGCTCTGTAAAATAAATACAGTCAGCATTTGTCTGTCTGAAGCCTTCAAAAACAACTAAATAACACAAGCTCCTCTGTTGTGGCCACTTAAGCTTTATTGATTTAAGCTTCAGCTGGAAGAACATAAAGTTGAAATGCAGCTTGAGAGAACATGCCATGCATGGCTGAAAACTGCTGCTGTGGGAGGCCAGAAAAAACAAAAATCCCGTGCCACAAGCAGCGTTCTTTCAACACAACAATAGACCTCCTGTCACCATTTTAAATCAATAGGCAGGACACAAGAGTTACTCACTGAGCCTGCTGGAAAGGTCTAGAGACCGGCATTGTAACGTGTACGGGACGTGAATTACTGAGACTGCAGCATGGCATATACATTATAAATGAATGCACAAGATGGAGGGTGTAAATATTAAAAGATTCAAACCTTTCTAAAGATGTGAACTTCAGGTTTACCTCATGCTCTCAGGGGAGATTAATAAAAACTAACGACCTATATAAGCAAACCAAACACACACAGAGTTTTCTTTGTAGCTTATTTTCTGTTTGAGGTTGAGTTTAAAATGTAATCTTTAAAGTTTGAATTTGAAAGTGGTGTCTCATTTCTCCATAACCGCTCATACCATGCTGAAGTTCTTACTTCTTTTACTGCAGTGCTTCTTAATGTGGAGGGGAAATGCTTTGAAAATGAAGAACAGATTAATTTTATTTTTTTACCGCCATTTCATTTAGTACAGTGGCGCTGTTGCTTTAGCTCGCAGATGTGCAGAATCAAAGCCAAATGCTAGCATAGTTCCTAAGAGAACAAAAACAACAAAGCAGTGTTTAACATGGAGAATGGGGTGGATTTTAATTCCATAGTTATTTCATCAGTCATTTTGGGGGTTAGGAATATTTAAGACTTTGCTTTTTTCAAAGCTGTATGGTACTCGTGACTAAATTTTCTTTTGGCAAGACAGAGTTACTGTTTATAATGATTCGAGTGAGTGGACTCCTTCAAAGTGCACTTTACGAACTGAACTTATCAAACAATATGTTATTTGACGTAACAAGACTGAAATTCTAAAGGCTTGCTAACAGCTTCCACAGACTATAGTGTTCACAACCAAGACTCTGACACTGGAGTATTGGAGGTCTACTTTTCCACTTGTGTACAATAGACAGTGAAGTGGTTATACATCGATACCTACCCTGTTGAGCAATATTTTGTACAGGGACAAACGTTTAGACAAACCTTCTCCACCTGCCTCAAACTGCTCGAGCCAGGAGTAATATTAGGGCAGTTAGCTTAGCTAGCTTCATGAATAGCAGATAGCTTAGCTGGCTTCATAAATCAGATTTGCTTATTTCTGTTTCAGGGGGAAGTGCGAGGTCGCCTGCAATAGCACCTCAAAGATTTTTAGTTTTTGTTTTTGGATGTTATTTTAGGGTGGGGTGAGGTAGAGGGAGGGGATGGGGGCAATTCGAGCATATCTGGAGTTTTATGGCACTCAAGAATAGCTGTTTAAGTTAAATTTGGTTTTGAGGAAAATTGACAAAAATGAAAAAGAGTTTGTTGACTTTTGATTAATACTTTTAGTCGCTTTTTTCTTTTGTTAGGGTTAGATGAAACTTTAAAGCCTCAGTGTCAAGTGCAGAACTACGGGGAGGTGGAACTGAGCCTAATCAGCTAGGTCAAGTTGAAAAATACACTTACTGGCATCTTTAAACCTCATTACTTTGCACGTTCTTCCTTCTTTTCTTATCATTCAGTGCCAATCAGGTGTTCACCACCAGCATCTCCAGCTTGGGATAGCTGGAAACCAATTAGGTGTTGGCGAAAATGTCAAAATTTCTCTATTGCAAATATAACTATTCCTAACTTCTTAACTTAAAATAACTTAGAAAGCTTTATCTGCCACACAAAGTTTATTGAACATCCAGAATGGAGTGGGGAGCATTAACACTTTAGTCACTGGACATTGTCACTGGACATTGTCTCCCATATAACATCAAAAGATTCATTTTTTCCCTGAGAACATTTTAGAAAATACTTTTCTAAAAATAAAAAGAGGATTGGTCATGAAGAACGCCGGAGCTGGTGATGAATGATCCGTGATTTGCATTTGTTACTACAATGTACATCAAGATGATATCAGTAATGATAGTGGGTGGGAGAAGAAAAACATAAGCACAGATTCTCTAACAAGTATGACTCAGGCAATGATCAAAAGCTCTGATTCCTTCCAAAAGCAACAGTCCAAAAGTCAAAACCTCACTGGCTGAGCCTGCAAACATCAGGCCCTGCTCAGGGGTGAGATGAGTCCTTCGGATCCAGTGGGTAATGTGGTGGACAGCTCGTCTTTCCCATTCTTTCTCTTGATCCTTGCTCTTTTGCCGCCATCCTGTTGACTGAAGCCTATAATTTGGAATGTGTATAATGGATAAATTAGCTGTCAACCAATAAATCTGCAGAAAAGGGAGCCACAGAGGTTCTTGCAATCTGACCCAGGAAACTGTGCGGAGAGAATAGTTTAGCGGCTGTGGGAGGACGGGCTGCAGTGAGTTACAGCTCTGCCGGGCCATAAACAAAACACAGGCAAAGGGGCCTTTGAAGCTAACAAGACCACGCAAGGGTCAAAAACGTACTCAGAGGCATTTAATGTGTCTTTAGTATTCAAAGAGTTGTCCCACATTTCATATTCATTCAAAGGAAAGAAGAGGAAAGGCTGTTAGATGGAAAGCAAAGATACATTTCATATTATAAAGCTCTCATTTGGCCAAAATCTATAATACAGTGTTTCATTCTAAGTTGTTAATTTTTTCTTGAATGAAGAAATGATATTTCTAGGTTCATTTGCAACCCCTGATAGTAGATGTCACTTCTGAAAGTCAGTCCTGTTTCTGCCGGCCGTCTGTCTGATTAAAGAGAGGATTAGTTGGCACACTGGCTTTAGCAGACAGGGAACTTGCTGCCTTATTGCCCGTCCTGACCTTTTAGCAAAAGTGCAAAGAAATGACTTGAAGACAGAAGCAGGAGCAGCAGGTAATGATGGTGCCATGGTGCAGCTATATCAAACCCTTGTGAAGGTTTCTTAGAGTTAATTAAGAACCTTTCAAAACATTCTTCCTTCCCTCTTTGACTCAAACCATACAACTTATTTTTTGTCTTTTCCTGTTTCTCTGCGAGTCTCTTGACAGCCCTGTCTTGCTCCTGGAGTTTTTGATTCGAATCCAGGGTTTTGCAAAATATTGCCTTCCATTCTCGTCAGCCTCTTTGACTTACTGTGTGAGTAAGTTAGTTTTCATTCCAAGCATGTACAATTTATGGGTTTAAGTAATAGCAAGAGGATCTGTCGCTCCTAAATCGTTACATATGAACACTTGTTAATATACTTGTTTTTGGTAACACATTGGGTTAGTGTAATTTTTCCACATGCGCTCTTAGTGCTGAGAAGGGACATATTTTAACCCAAACCACAATGTTTTCCTAAACCTAACCAAGTAAAGTGAGAATTTGTTGAACAGAATCACAGAGGATTTTATACTAAACTAACATAATTTATATATAAAGACTTGGATGAAATTCCTTTGTATTCACTGATGAATGCCTGAAGTCTTGAACCCATGGACATCCCAAAATGCTCTGTTTCGGTCCCTTGAGATGACCTGCTAAGGCTTTACCGTAGCCGCCTTCAGTTGCTGCTTGGTTATGGGACTTTCTGCATTGATTTTTGTCTTCAGTAGCTGGAAAGCATGCTCTATTGGGTTGAGATCAGGCGCCTGATTTGGTCATTGAAGAAATCCCATTTGTTTGCCTTGAGAAACTCTTGGGTTGCTTTTACAAATTTCATTGAATCAATACCCATTTGCACTGCGACGCTGTGGCTGATCAGTTCTGCAGCATTTGGCTGAATCTGAGCAGAGTATAACTGTATACATCAGAATTCATCCTCCGATCTCTGTCATCAATAAAAACTAGACACCCAGTTCCACTGGCAGCCGTTCATGACCATTCCATAATTGTTTATTAACACCATGTTTGACAGATCACGTGTTATGTGTTGGCTCGTGAGTTGTTCCTTTCCTTTTCTACACATTTTTTTCCCCATCATTCTGGTACAAGATCATCTTAATTTCATCTGTCCAAAGTATTTTTTTCATGACTGGATGGATTTGGTTTTCTGGCAAGGTCTGATCTCATTTTCTAATCTTGAGTGTAACCAGTGGTTTGCACCTTTCTGTTCTTTTTAAGAATATACGGCATTGCTGATTTGGCCACTTCTAACGTTTTTGCTGTCTCTTTAGTAGGCTTACATTTTATTGTGTTATTTTTTCAGTCTAATAACGTCCTCCCTCACTTACAGAGACAGTTCCTTAGGGTTTCACATTTAAAATGACACAAATTCAACATTTTGAACCAACTCCATATTTATTGTCTGCTCAGTTTGCGACTGAATAATGAGGGAGCTGGTCTCACCTGACCATGGAACTGCTTCTCTGTCAATTATCCAGGTCCCTTTGAGCCTCTAAAAATGGGGGACTGTGATTCTTACTGCAGTGCTTTTCAACAGAGGTGGGTGGATCGATCCAGTAAAAGATATAGATAGATAGATATAGATAGATAATAAAATATAGATATGCATAGATAGGTTTATACTTTTTGTATGAGCTCTTTAATGTAGATTTTTTTTAAAAAGTCAAATAATAAGAGATAAAACAACAATTACACTGGAAATAGATGATGGTTCTTGCAAATTCCCTACAAACTTCATTAGTGCATGTGTGTGTGGGAGTGATGGGGCGACTCACCTCACAGCTAGAAAATCCCAGGTTCAAAGTTTAGTGTGTGGGTTTTCTCTGGGCGCTCCAGTTTGTTAGGTTAATTGGTGATTCTAAATTGGCCATCAGTTGTGGCTGTGAGTGTAAATGTCTGCCTATTTATGTCGGCGACCTCTCCAGGGCGTCTTATAATTCAGTTTAATAAACTCATTATGAATTAAGAACATTAAATGGCAGGAGAGAAACACAAAGTGAAGTGAGTACAGTTATAACTTCACGTGTCTATGTTTGTAGTTAATAAAATGTAGGTGTTACTGCTTTGTGAGCACACATTCTAACATACATTCCCATATGTCAGTTCAGTTCCATTCAGTTTTATTTATAAGGCGCCAGATCACAACAACACTCACCTCAAGGCACTTTATATTGTAAGGTAAAGACCCTACAACATTACAGAGAAAACCCAAGAATCAGACAACTCCCTATGGCCAAGCACTTGGCAACAGTGGGAAGGAAAAACTCCCTTTTAACACCAGAACGAGGCTCAGGGAGGGGGAGGCATCTGCTGCCACCGGTTAGGGGTGGAGGAATTGGGGGGCAGGATACACTGTGGAAAAGAGCTAGAAATCAAAATGTCAGGTTCCTGGATGTTGTCTGAGCTCATATCCTGAGGAGGTAAATGACATACGTCCTTGTGGATTTTATTATTCTTTTTATGTACCCGATCGCTGTCCACTGTATGGAGAGTGATTCATCTCTCCTGACTGTCTTAGACTGTCTCATACTGCATGATTTCACAGCAAATGCACTGAAGTGATAAAATGCATTTAAAAGCAGCACACAAACACGTGTCATTCGCAATTCCCCAGCTCACTCAGAAAAATGATGGTTATAGTTTTTACACAGAAAAAAATCCACTCGTGTGTGTTCTTCATTTTTTAACTCTTATTTTTGGCTTCCAGGACCTGTTTGAAAACTACATATGAGTTAATGGTAAAACAGCTCATTCCATCAAAGAACATAGTAGCAATAATGATAATAATGAAACCATAAATCCAATGTTCTTAATATCTACCAGGGTTAGTGCGGTAATCTTAATGATCAGTCATGCAAGTCAAGGTCAGAATGATCGCTCTCAATACAGATGCCTACTTATTAATTTAAAAAAAAAAAAGCAGAAAAAAAAAAAATTCAGATGATTGGGAAACTTATGGCCTCCAGATAGAAACGAATATCAAATGGATATTTTCCTCTTCCATGCTGGGCTCCAGTTTCACATCTGCAGTACTTTTGGGGTTTTAGTTGTAAGTTTTATTGTGAAAAATCAAAGTCCCCGAGGGCACGATTCGACAACTGAGCGTTCCCTTTTTTCCACTGATGTTGAGACACAAACATGGGTTTCAGCGTTTCTTCCTGTTTATCCAGCAGCTTGTTCTCTTTAATCCAACGTGCGCAAACACAGTCTCAGCACATGCTGAACTTGCTGGAGCGATGCCGTGCCTCCGAGGATCGTCACACCGAGCAAAAAGATGGAAAAGTTGGCCATGTTAATGTAGGTCAAGTACATGGTTTTTGTGTGTGTGTGTTCTTTTTTGGCAAGCCGTGAATGAGATGAGTTGTATTGTTATGTGTCAAATCTCATATAGTGGCAGTATCAGTCTGCTTGTAAATATTGGCAAGCTGAGGTGGAGTTTCCAGACTTATCGA
>VUQG01019139.1:41990-56228 GCA_015106755.1 Etia nguti
AAGAAGGTGGAGGTAAGAGGGTGTGGAGAGGAAATCTACAGAAGGTGACGACGTGGCAACATGCGAAGTAACTGGAAACTGATGGCTAAGAGTGATAACACAAAGGAAAAAGGCATAATGTCCAGGTCCTCTCACACCACTCTAATGTGCTGTCCAGACAGCAGGATGAGGGAAACGGAGAGAGAGAGAGAGGGAGGAGGGGTGGAAGATTGGGAACGATAGACTGATGGAGGGGAAAACTAGACTAGCTGCAGATTTGTCTAACGTGGCTTTCTGTTGTATAAAGTGTCACTGTTCTGTGCAGCGATGGAGTCTGTATTAACGTCACTTCACGTCATGTTGCTCGAGGTCAGGCGAAGACTTTCCGCTGTCTGTAACTCCTCGTGTTTTTGTGGTGAGACGCCACAAATGCTGACTAACATAAACAGGAAGACGCTCAACTTTTCCAACAAGAGCGGATAATGAGCTGCTTGGGTTGCTACTTACAGGACACCACTTTCTAATAAGCACACATTCAAATCCTTGTGCACACCAGACAAACCAGTAGCGATTCATAAAGACATATTTTTATTAAAGAAGTAGTGGTCAACGATACTGCACTGTAATTTAAAACACCTGTTCTTTATACAGTAAGTTGTCAGTAAATGGATTTTATTTTAATTCCCATGCAGCCCATCGACAGTGAAATTAAATCATATCAAGCAGTCCTCCATTTGAGGGTTCACCAAGAAAAACTGAATTGGTGTTTCTCACACAAACTTAGCTGCACAGGTACGTTAGCTATCCGAGCATATCTGGTGACGTGTTTTTTAAAAACTTTTTTAATCTCTCTGAAAGAATCGCGCATTAGTGGGTGGGATATATTAGGGAGCCGGCTGGATGTTTTATCCTCAAAGTGGGCAAATGGACAGATTTGAGCGAGTTTGACAAGGACCAAACAGTTATTGCTAGAATACTGGACAGAGCATCTCCAAAACTTCAGCTCTTGTGGAGTGTTCCTGGTCTACAGCGCTACCTTATAAAGTGATCCAAGTAAAGAACAGTGGTGAACCAGGAACAGGGTCAGCGGCGGCCAGGATTCCTTGATGCAGGTGGGGAGTGAAGGCGGTCCGATTCAACAGATGAGCAGAGGTAGGTCAAACTGCCGAAAAATTTGAAATGGTTCAGGAATGGTTTGAGGAGCACAACGATGAGTTTAAGGTGTCCACTCGGCCTCCAAATTCCCCGGATCTCAATCCAATCGAGCATCAGTGGAATGTGCTGGACAAACATGGACTTACAAACTTACAGGACTTAAAGGATGTGTTGCTAACATCTTGGTGTCAGATACCACAGCACACCTTCAGTGGTCTAGTGGAGTCCAAACCTTGATGGGTAAGGGCTGTTTTGGGGGGACCAACACAACATTAGTGAGGTGTTCATATTATTGTGGCTGATCAGAATCTACATCTGCGGGAAACACTGCTTACTCATCATAATTAGTGCTGCTCAACCAGTGAAAATACTTTTCTAACATCTTCCAGTCCTCTGGATAAACTGGAGCATGGCATGAGCGTTCTCAGGTATTGCAGCGTCATAGAAAAGCTGCTATTTGATTGATTTTACAAGATTATATGATTCTGTAACAGTTCCCTTATCTGAAAACATTACTATGAAAAGTTCAGGCAAATGCAAAACCACATTATTAAAATTCTATACTGAACCATGAAATTTCTCTGTCAACAGGTTTGGCCCAGCATAGATGGCCTCTATTGAGTTGATTTTGGCCACGGCTCTCTAGCCCGCCCCCTCCACCCCCACACTCCATTTGGCTGTGGCCTGAGTCCTCATATCAGCCCTGTAATCTGCAGAGGATATGAGAGGAGAAGGGAGCTGTAATACCACCGTGTTAATGGAGATGCCAGATGAGCAAACAGGAGCGCCAAGATGGAGTGAGAGCTAACACGAGGGACGCTAAAAGAAGGTGTGAAGAAGAGGAAGAAGACAGACACGCGAGACAGACAGAATCCACAGAGGAGGGAACGGGGCAGAAACAGAAACTAAATGTGTGGAGGAGTTTAATGAGTCTCCAGATCCTCTCAACAGTACCGCTGGGGCCTAAGCGTGCGAGGATCAGTGTGTATGTGGGTGCAAGAGTGTGTTTGTGCGTGCACCTCTGAAACACTGGGTTGTGCATAATTTATCAGACAGCTGTCAGCTTTGTACTCCTATTTACTTCGCGAGCCAGATCCCGTGCCAACAGGGACCCCAGCCAGCGGGAATGACAGCCACCGAAACGATTTAATTGGAGACTCAAACAATTAATAATGCCATCACTATCTCTTCAGAGTAATTACTTAAGTATGGAGGGGATGTTAACAAGACTGATATGCTAAAATGCTATGATAATGCCCCTTTCATACACAAACAGCCGTGACACTGGATGCTTTTAGGATACAGTTTTTTCCCTCCTTCTCTTTTTTTGTTAACCGAAGATATAAATCTGTAAACCTGGTGTCTTCTTTCCAGGCTCCCCAAGGCTGTTTCCCATTGTCAACAACTCAACAGTAAAATGCACATAATTTTGCTCCGGGTTGTTTAAAGTCACCTTCACTTTCCAGGGCTTGGAAAACAGCTTCAGGCAGGCATTCGTTGGTGCGGTGCATTCACTGAGGTGGTTTGAACAAACATCGCGCCACAAAAGCAATTATCAGGTTTTTTGTGTGGCATCGCCAGAGTGCGACAAGTGTGAAAGGATCAGCGTTTTCCCAAAAAGAGTTTTGTCAAGCTATGCCACAAAAAAAACAAACAACTCTTGCAAAAAAAAAAAGAAAAAAAAAAAAAGAGCAAAGAACAGCTTTCTGGTTCTCTGAGCAAACAAGTGCCAAGTGGATGCAGGCATGGATTTCAGTGCAAATTAATTGGTCTCAGTGCAGGCAGTGAATCTCTTGGCTTGGTCCCCTCCCAGCTGACTGGCCTGTAAGCTACCACCACCAATGAGAGACCTGTACTTGGCTCCACAAGAAGGCTAGTAAAATTACCGCCTAACCTTTGCCACTGTAAAAACGTCTCCACCGCTGTGTTATAGCAGGGTATCACAAAATTCTATTTACGTGCTAATTATCCAAATGCCACGACATTCCTGCAGAATGTAACTCATGGCGCTTGTCAACACAGTTATTAGGTGGGATATTAAAAGGAGTTCATATTTCATCCCCTCTCCTGCAGAGAGAGCAGGAGACCGCTCTGAGGCTCCCTGTAGGGCTCTGCCAGCTCTGTGGCCCTCACAGAGTTCCTGTCACCAGCTAATTCCCCCCAAGCCTTCATCACTCCTGGCTGTTCCAGCATGTTGGCAGCCAAAGTCACCAACAAAGGCCTCCAGCTAGACCGGGTGCAGAGCGAGACAGTGTGGACAAACACAGCGAGGATACAGTAGGCAGAGCTGGGAAGCTGACAGTGAGTGGATTGGTTCTGGACTGAGGTTCAAAAGAGACAAGCGGATGAGTTGGAAAAAAACAAAAAACAGTGTCCGTGTAGATTTAACAGCCTTTCCCTTTGGAGATCAGTTTCACAGCTTCGGAGCTGGATTTGACAACTGAGTTTCTCCAATGACACATTACAGGTGGCGCTTAAAAGGCTGAGGAGATCCTCCGTTACCTGCAGGGTAGATCATGTGTCCACAGCTGTTGCTGACGGTTAGGTCAGTGTCTTAACTATTAGCAATGAGATGCAAGTTGCAAAACACTTTGGATACGTGATATAGAAACACAATCGAGCCTTAGGGGATTGAAAACTCCTTAGCTCTTCCTCGTGTGCTTACAATTACAAGCTCTGAATCGGAGAAGTGCTCTACTCAGCAAGAAAATGATTGGCAATGGGAATAATAGTGCCCACTCTGACAATGTTTACACGTAACAGTAAATGTGTTTGGGTTCCTGTATAGGAAAGGGGGAATAAATCAGCCTCTCTCAGTGAAAGGTTCTGAAAAGTGACTTACAGCCTAAGGCCTTATCTCATTACATTACAGTGCTCTCCCAAATGAAAGGCTCTGAGTGGGAGCTGAGGTCACTGAGAGGTAAGTGACTGACATGTCGGTTGACATCACTCAAATGTCTCAATACCCAGAAGGACAGCTGAGTTTAACAGCCTGAAGCCTGCTGTGATAAATGAGTCCACTACCCTGGAGGGGAAAATATTAGGTTTTACACACACTGCAGTCTTTAGCAGTTGAAGGAAAGTGAATGAAACTACGAGTGATGCTAACTGGATGTCTTGGCCAGTCGGTAAATCCCTTTACAACGTGACCTGTGGCCCATTAGTCAGGCCGAGGCAGTGACCTCTTAGGCCTGGGGGGAAGCGACTCGCAGCCTCCCCGATGTTCTCGCCGAACGAGTGAGCAATTTCAAAGTGAGGCGTCCGCTCCTCCTCAGTGTCAAGCTCCACTGGCTGCCTGATGGCACATCTTAAATATCACTTTGACTGATGGTTAGCGCGTCACATGTGGCTGAATAAACCTTTCTATAAAAAGGTAATACACAGGAAAAGATGTAAGAACTTTTAGTCATTTCACAGTTTCTCATGTTCCAAAAGAAGAAGAAACACCCGAGGCCGTTTTATTCCTGGGCCTTTCAATAACAGCACACATTTCCCATCACACAGAAAGACACTGAAATAATTCCATACAGTAAAAGTGGTAAATGTTAATGTGATACCAGGCACACTATGGTTTAAATGGGCACTGTCTCTTTAACCATTTTAGGATTTTTAAGTGGTGTGAAATGACAGTGAATGTCGCACACTGACGATCATCATTAACGAAGAAATCCCACAGGGTCTCAGAGACAATCTGGTTTAATGATGAAGGCTGACCTTTTGGATTAGATGAACTACAAGATTCATTTTCTCTGTCATGGCTACTTTGAAAGTTAAAACGTCTTTGAGAAGCACATTTACTACGGACATGGTGAATTCTGCTCATCTGTAATGCTCTTCATCGGTTATCCTATCCATACGGCCGTATAGTTATCCAGGTTATCCAAAAGGCCGATTCCACAGCTTTGCCTGCAACTGCTTATAAATGAAGGAACTGTCTAAATCTGCCAATTATAGTTCAAATTATGTAGAACATTTTAAAGATAACCGAATCCTAGCTCGATGTTACCGGTTTTATCAAAATCTGTTTAACAGCAAACTTGTAAAACATACTAAATATCTGGTTAAGAACTGAAGAAGATGACACAATTTCAATGTTACAGCCTCTAATTATGCAAAACAGTCATGAGCAGTCTGTAATGAATTTGATTTTCCTGATAAACTTCTTGCTAATGCTTCCCATCACACATCTGCTCATGACAATACAAACCAGGTTTGCCCAAAGTTAATTTGATTATCAACTTCAGAGATATCCAAGTGTGAACAATGTCCTGATTCTTCACCGCTTCCTTGGTGATTACCCAAAACAGTGAGGCTTTTAACAAAGGAAATGCTAATGCCATTAGCACTAATGGAGGTTTCATTTGTGACATGTGTCAATTAATATACTAAAAGGATTGTGTGGAAGGGTTTCGTGAGTGCAAAAATGTGCATTTAAAGTGTTGGTATAATGCTTAGCAAGTGTCCTAACGCTGTGCAGCGCATGCAGAGTTAGGAATTAAAATGGAAACATAAATGGCAGCTGCAAAAAAAGATGCCCGTGTGTCATTTTCCTGTCTATTTTCCACATAAACAAAGCTATTAGCACCATTATTAAACAATTCAATGGATCAACACGATGCCTTTTCTTAGCGTGTGCTTGTTCAAAAATGAATTGGAAAATGGCCCCATAGTGCAGGTTTGCCTTTGATGCTCTAAGCATCATTAACCCAAATATAATTTCTTGAGCAGTGTTTCCACTAAAACATCTTTAGAATGAGTGCATTTGATTGCAAATAACAAAAAACCCCTGAAAATTCAGCCTCCTGCCCCCAACCCTTCACCGCCATCCACATTTACACCCCATCCCCTTCCAAATGGAAGGGAAGAAAAGAATGCTTTTAAGGAACCGAAGCCTGTAATTTCCATCTAGCTCCAACTTCATTTGCACTGAAGTACCCCGCAAATGCTGCCTTTACAGAACATGGTCCTCTCAGCATCACCATAGCACTAAGTCCATTAAGGAAGACGGGCAGACAGAAGCATGCTCTCTTTTAAGAAGAGCAGAGAAGTGGAGAGGGACAAAAGAGCAACAGACAGAGGGGAATGGTGGACGGGGACAAAGCAGGAACTGGGGGTGGAATCACGGAGAAAAGGAGTAAAGAGATAAAGACAAGGCTGTAGTTTAATGAGGAGACAGTGATTTTAGGAGCGAGCAGGGGGATGGTTTGATCTCTGACCTCTCGAATCCCTCGGTGTGTGTGACAGGCCTGAGCTCAGACGGAGGATTAAGGTAATCAAGGGTAGTAATAAGAACAGAGCGCACATTCATGAGAGCGGATACTCCCTGAAAGCAACATTTATGCACCTCATTCCCCTGTCTATCCCTAGACGGACAGACGGTGTGTCCCTATACCTACCTACCTTTGTACCGCATGACAGAAGGGGGCCAACTACAGACAGATACAGATGTGTGAAAAACGCCCAAGGAAATCACCATCCGCACATTAATGGGATACACAGCCTTTGTCCCACTTTGCAAGGGCATTTCTTTCTTCTACCATCGTACAGACAGCACTTCAATCAAGCTCAGCTTTAACGAGTTCTGTCTCTAAATTAGACAGTTTAACAGTGAAGCTGTTTCTTTGTTATATATTTAATCTTTTTGCAGTTGTTTGTACAAAAATGCAAACTTGAAAACAACAATTCGGCAGCTTTTTCAATTTCAGTGGAAATATTTTATCTAAAATTAAACAATAATAAACTGTAGGAGATGGTCTGACTCGATTCTACATGGAATTGTGACACGTGCTGACCAGGGACGCCGGGCTTTCAACCATAATTGCTGGGTAATATCATAAACAGTTGCAAGTTCTGAGTGGAACTGCCAAAATAGGTGAAAAAAGAAGACTGGCTACCGAGTAGAATGTAAGGATAAATACAAAACAACAAGGTATCTCCTCCATAAAAATCTAGGAGCCAATAAGAAGACTTTGTAGTCCTGTTTCCCAGCAGACACCCTGACAAGGCCAAGAGTGAAGAGGAACTTAAAAGGTTCTGCTCTGTCTGCAGCAGACTGGTGGAACATGACTTCATTTTGAGGTCAACACAATCCCCTTCGACCGTATCAAAGAGCCCGGCTCCACTCTTAACACCTTAACAAAGGGACGTTTAAGTCCTCATAATGAGGATGCCACATGCCGATATCATCTTTCACAGACTCTATCTGGCCACTGCTCCTGTTGGATGGAGTCACGTTCACTGGTGCAAATCCCTGCCTTTTTTTTAAATCACATGTTTTCAATTACTTTGAGAGTGCACAGAACCAACTTGTCCTGTAATTCAATGAGGACACAAAGAGGCAGGTCAGGCGGGTGGGGGCAGCCCAGCATTGTCCTGTGACAGCTGAGTGGCAGGGGTGAGTTTAGGACCTAAGAGCACACAGTGGTTACTTTGTACCTGTCAGTCAAGCTGTGACACAGACAGCCTGCTGGGGGATGCCTCAAGAGGCGAGTGAGGTGAGAGGTCTTCAACCAAAGGGCAATCCCCCTCCAGCAGGTGACTCCCACCCGCTGTTTTTCAAAGAAAGAAAAAAAAAAAAAGAAGGCTCGCAATGGCAATACGAAGGGCAGAGCTTCTGGCTTCTTTAGCACAGCAGTTCAATGTGTATGGAAAAACACATTTTAGAAACTGAGGTTATGAAATATGTCAGAACTCTTAAACTCCAATCTATTTTCTTACTCCTCCAGTTCAATCGGTTCAATATAGGCCTCTTAACACCGCTGCTACTCGCAGCATCCAAATGCACAACTCGATGACAGAGTCTGAGCTTTTCTTTCCACCAAAGTTCACACTCTTTCAGCCCCATCTATCTCAGTCAAAGCCTCTCACTACAAAGTACTCCCTCCTCAGTCCTCCACTGACTACTTCCTTATCTGCGAGCCAACACACCATCATTCAGACTGCTTCCGAGCCAGTGGACGTTCTAGGCTAGGAAAAAAAAAAAAGATTGATTTTTGCAGCTGAGTGGCAGAGGTGAGGAGGTATTATGTGCCAGTCACGGTTGGCTGTGCTGCCAGCTGAGTGAATGCCTGTGGACAGCTGATCACAAGAAATATTGTATATATAACCCCCCAAAAAGAAAAGAAACCCAAATCAAAGCATGCTAATCAAAAAAAAAAAAGAAGATACCCCACCACTGTCCTCTCTTCCCCCTCCCAGCAGGCTATCATTAGCTATCCCAGGGTAATACTCCCCCTTCCCTCCGACGGAGAGCCGCAGGTTGACATGGTGTCTCACTAACACGTCTGATTTGATGCTGCCCGTCTGACCACAGACAGGCTCCTAATAGGAGAACCAGGTGAGCAGGGAAAAACATTAGCCGACCTCAGTATCGGCATCTTCAAAGACAGATGGAAGTAAAGAAAGAGAGGCTGAGTATTTTTAAACTAAGAACAGAACAAAACATAGTACTACGTCATCCAAAAAGCTAACACAGGCTGGTAATGGTGCCGCAGTTTGGTTTTTGGTTCCTCCTTCGAACACCTCTCTGCCTGTGTGTGACTGTCAGCAAGGCTGCATATGAGAGGACAGTAACAATGAAGCTAATGCGCACGCTGGGCAGGACCTTCAGTCACCAAGGAAACAACCTGTTTCCGACTGTCACCATGGCAACCTTTATCCAAAAAGTGGTGAAGGCTCCCTTTGAGGGATGACGTCCTGTTGGTGAAGATTCCTCTCCAGAGGTTACAGTACAAAACTCAAACATGCTAGGATTATTATTATTATTATTATTTTTGCAGTAAATGGGTGAATGAATGAGACTGAACCAGCCTTCTGAGGTCATAATCTGCATTCACTTTTTACCCAAAAGAACAAGGGAATGATTCAAATGTTGAAATATCATCAAATGTGCCAATAAATGTTAGATAACTGTTTTTGCTCCTAAAGTGATCCTGAGATCTCTCAGCCAATAAAGTACAACCCTGCCTACATTAGCGGCTCGGCCACGAGCTCCAGTTCTGGTGATGGTTCAACCAGTACGGCTACGCAGAGCCATGTTATGCAACCTGAGCCGGGTCAGGAATGTGATTTCTCCATCCATTGGGCTCTAATGCTGCTCTTGATGTGTAATGAGTATGAGGGTTCAGGTGAATTGGAGGCTTTTGCTCTCTTGCTTTGGTAATGGGATTAGCAGTTCAGCTGGGAGTTAGAGGGGCCGAAGGATGGCAGAGCTGCATATGTATGGAATGTGTGTGGGTGTATTTCAAAAGGTGGGGCGGGGGGGTGCATGCATGCCTGAGTTGCCATGCATGCCCCCGTGGGGCTGATCAGCAAGCAGCAGGGTAGAGATTAACTCCTGATTACATCACAAATCTGCCCCAAGCTCCTGTCCGCTGCCAGTAAACGTAACAGTGAGATTTGGACCGTGGAGTCCACCTCTCATGGCACACATAGCCAACACACACAAGTGTGCACGTTCTCTTACACTTCCTGATCGATGGGGAAATAAACAGCTTCCCCGAGCAAGACATTCTTGCAGTTAGAGAAGGAAGTGAGCCTACTGAGACCTCAGCCACAGACCAAACAACTCTCACAGAGCTGTGATCTAGGCTACAGAGAGGGACAGATAGAAAACCACCTCAGGGTTATATCCACAAGGTCAGACCTTTCACAGACAGAAAAAAAAAAAAGAGAAAAAGGTGGCAAATAATGACAGCAACATCCCCTTCACGGGCAGATGGCTGCCTCTCCCTGAGCCTGGTTCTGCCTGAGGATTCTTAGTTTTTCCTTCCCACTGACGCCAAGTGCTCGCTCTCAAAGGGGGTCGTTTGATTGTTGGGCTTTCTCTGTATTATTGTAGGGTCTTTACCTTACAACATAAAGTACCTTGAGGTGACTGTTGTGATTTGGCGCTATATAAAAAATCTGAACTGAACTGAATACAGCACTCTTTCTCAAACATATTTGACTTTAAAAGTTTATTTTGAAATATATTCTAAAATACCAAAAAAGTGAACCGCCTTGAATATCCGGAGAGACGAAAACCTTATTCTGCCATCAGTGCAGTTAACCCACTGATGTAAAGATGCTACGTTTTTGAGAAATATGTTGTAAATATAACCGTGCAAGCATCCACAAACACAGCTGATGTCTTCTTTTGTTGCTGCCTAAAAGGGAGCAAACCATCATTCATCCTTTCTGCATTATTTGAGGGTAAGATTCCCAGTGCATTGTACATGCCCCACTATCAAATACATATTCATGTGTCTCGTTAAAAGTAGACGGCTCAAAAAGAGTCAGAAAAAAAGGAAAGCAGTTTGAAACCTCCAGGTTTCTTTCTTACAGGAAAAAAAAAAAAATCACCACACTGCAGTAACGAGACATTGTTTTGCTGAAGGGATGTGGGATCAAATAAGGCCATGTAGGAGAGGTTATTTATTTAGGAGATCTCTGAGGCAACTTCTAAAGAGTCACATCACCACCTACTGGTGATATTTAAAAGGCCATGAACATACTGGTGCTGAGGAGCAAAGGAGCTGCACATTCAAAGCTTTCTGCTTGTTTTCATGTTGCACAGAAACACTGCAATGACTTTCTCAGGTGTCCAGCAGGAAAAGACCAAAAAGGAAAAAAGAAAAAAAGAAAAAGAAAGACAGAGGTCGGTAAATAAATAAATAAAAACAAACAAACATCTAAACAAACTGAGACAAATGAAGGGGTGGTACGAGAGAGAGCGTGGCTTTTAGCAAACAGGAAACCTCTTCCAACAAGTGGTTTAATCCCAGAGAAGCTCTGTGTGGGGGAAGAGGAGCCACACTGGTGTTTACCTGCTAGATTCTACAGCAGCTCATCAATCTCAGTGTGGGCCTCTCGCACCGGCTGCCCCTGCTCCTTCTGCCATTTCATCACTCCTCCCTCCCTCCTTCTGTCCTCCCATCAAGCACCTCTCCGAACATGTGTTGGGTTATATGTGTGTGTTTGGATGCTTTAGGAGCCCAGCTGGTTGTGTCAACAGTGGGAGGAGAGCGAAGAGGGGAAAAAAAAGGAGAGGAGCTTAAGGAGCCAGAGCTGTGGCTCCAGTCTAGCATGACTCAGTCCGGGTGTATTCAGTGCCTTGGGGGGAAAACACAAAGCATGTACCAAAACACACGGCTCTCCCCTCTCCTCGCCCTCTGTAATCAGTACGTTCAGATGCTCACTTTCCCCCATTTAACAAGCTCTTCTGTGTCTCTTAGCCCAGCTGTTTTGGAGTAATAACAACCGAGACAGGAGGGCGATTGGAAAAGCATTAGTCTGTTTAGGCTTCCCCGTGTGAGGTTGTTCCCCTGCACCGTGGACTGATGAAAGCAAGGCCTGAGCTGGACAACACGAGAGGATGCTGGAGCCTTTATATCCCTGGGGCTGTGGGGGGGGGGGCTCGCACACCTGTTCAAACAGCCAGAGCTATCCTGAGGAAATGAAGAAATGAAAACTTCCATCTCTGCAGAGCTGTGCAGACCCTGCACACCAAATCCCTTTCACTTCCTCTCCAGCTCGCTCACTATCTTCTGTTTCCACAGCTGGCTGCAGGAGTGTCTCTCCCCCACCTATCTGCACATCTAGACCCAACACACAACCAAATAATATGTATATAAATATTTAAAAAAATACCTCTGCAGATTCAACTGGAAAATGAAGGTCATGAATGTCACTGCTTTTTTTCCCTTCTTCCTTTTTTTTTCTGAATGCCTGTATGTCTGCAACAGTAACTGCAAAACTTAAAAGTGGCTGTCTGTTTCAATGCGTCTGTAATTATTCACCAGTCCCCTTCACCCAGAAGGACACTGAAGCTTTGAACTGGCTGAACCTCAGCGGTGCGGCACAGAGTCCTAAAGAGCGCCATGCATGAGTGGCAGCCAAGGGGGACAGAAACAAACGTGAGCAGGTCTCTGCTCACGCTGAAGTGCGGGATGACTCTTAAGGTCAAAGCTGGGTATGATCCATCTTACCTTAAAGTACTGCTCTCCATTTAGACAGCCAAGAAAAGGTGGGTTATGCATAAACCGAGAGGAAAAATGTGTACATACGTGATGATTTGTGACTTGACAGTATTACGCGCCGCTGTTCATGCAGTAAACTAGTTCACAAGGCTGTGTGGAAGTACAGTAATTTGCCCTGCTGCCGTTTGTCCAACAGCCTAACAAAGTTGCTCTTGCACAACATTAGCCTAAAGCAAAAGCAAACGTCTCCCAGACTGTGCACATTAACCTTGAGTCTCTGTCTCTTCCCAGCCAGTCTCACTCCTTATCAGCAGATGCAGACTCTTGGCGTCGTACGAGGGAGACTGCTGTACCTGGAAATAAACACCACCTTAACTGCACCCAACACTACGGCTGTACCCTAAGGGAGGAGGGCCAATGAAATGCTTGACAATGTAGGGGAAAAACCTGCAAGCCAGAGCCATCGGGGGTTTTTTTTCCTTTTTTTTTTTATGAGCAACTAATGTACTTTCATGTCTGTGTCAGGGCTGCCCATTATTACCTTTGTAAACCTAGACTCATCTGATGACTCATGCTACAGAGCACAAGGAAGGTGAAGAAGAAGAAGAAGAGTTGTAATTAATGTATTCTGTCGCTGCTTCTCTTCACCACAGGTTTGAAAACCTGAACTTCTGTGTGGGGGAAGAGGGTGCAAACAATCACAGCTTCGTCTCTGCACGATATGACAGTTGAGAGATATCCAGTGGGGTTTTTTTTCCTGAGCTCCCACCTGAAATTACAGCTTTTGGAGGAGTCATAAATCAGAGTTTGCTGGTCTTGAGGGTGACAGGAAAGTCTGCTCACAAACAAAGACAACTAATGCAACTGCAGTGAAGACCTGTGACGTGCTCCTCTCGCTGTGGCTCCACAAATGGCTCTGAAGAGAGGGGGAAAATGTTTCTGAAGCTGTAAGTGCACACGGCAGCCACCAGGGGTCGCTGCATCCCTCCAGTGTTTCACAGATTAGGGCAAGGACAGCTAAATGAAAG
This sequence comes from Etia nguti, assembly GCA_015106755.1. Taxonomy (NCBI): domain Eukaryota; kingdom Metazoa; phylum Chordata; class Actinopteri; order Cichliformes; family Cichlidae; genus Etia; species Etia nguti. Next base: position 55,111 of record VUQG01019139.1, read on the forward strand.
ACTTTATAGAAATGAGCCCCTGTCCAGATTCAAAACCCAGGCTGCAGCTCCAGCAGTTTGACCTGCGCTCTTTACACAGACAACAGCTCCAGTTACATATAAAACGCAGATTTTGGGGGGAGGCGTATAAAAATACTTTATGGAACTGCCACAGCTGCCACTAAATCTTGTAAAGCCTTTCTCATTTGGGAAAATATCTGCCAAAGTATTCCTTTGTCTTGGGATTAAGACTGGAGTGCACCTCTAGAACTCCTTTGGAGAGCAGTACACAAGTAAAGCAAACAGAATAACACGCTGTCAGGCTAAATTAGTGTTTGAGTATGAAATCTGCTTGTTTTGCCAGTGTAACAGGCCACACCTGAGAGGGGGGGGGGGCATAAGAGGAGAATTGTAAAGCTCTTTGCTTAGGATTTAAGTCTCTCTGCAGATGTTATATTACAAGAGACTGAAAGAACAGCAGAAAGAGAGAGAGCTAGGGCAGTGGAAGACTAGAAAAAACAGTAGGATGTTTAAAGCCTTTCTGCTGGTCCCACAGGGCACCGCAGGAGCAGCAAACGCACAAGGCTCACGGCTGACTCGGCCCATCACGTGCTCATTCGTACTTTTCCAGCAGGCAGACAGGAAGCACCTGGGTCCAAGGGCCGGAGAACGGCGGGGGCCACCGGCCCCACCCGACACGACACCTCATCAGTCCGAGTCCGGGGGTTCTGCGCAACCTCGGTGGCTCTAAACGGGACTGCCAGAGAGTAAACAAGCATCCCCTCTCTGTGCGTGGCACCGGGGGGAGCTCTTTCATTCTACGTCAACCCTCAGGCGCAGAAAACGGCGAGGAAAGCAGCATGTGGTAGAACTGTTGGCTCAGAGACCTGCCTCTTTACACTAAACCATTCAATAAATTAAATGGTTTTCCCTCAGCTGGGCTGGAAATACAAACTGTAGTGAGCTGCCACTGGAAAGGAGGAGGAAAGGGCTTACACTGGGAACATGACTGATGGAGTTCTGTGGCTTTACGGGCGGAGCGTGCGTGGCTGGGCGGGAGCCTGGGTGCGCTGGGGCTGGTGGGCACTGGTCACATTTTGGTGACTGCGCAACTGCTCCTGCTGCGCTCGGCGGGCGGG
>VUQG01019140.1:0-21996 GCA_015106755.1 Etia nguti
CAACCCAATCTGCTAACTCATATCATATCAAATTTATTTGTATAGCACGTTTAAAGATCAAAGTACACCAAAGTGCTTTCCAGTAATACCATGATACAGATAAAATCACAATATAAAATATAAATTACAGATATAAAATAATTACATAATGTAAATGCAGAGCCAGATGAAAATCACCCTATTTAGCAGCGAATGCTAGGTTAAGCAAGTAAGTTTTTAGACGTGATTTAAAAGATTGAATAGAATCAGATGTGCGAATGTCAAGAGGAGGATTATTCCATAATTTGGGTGCGGCAACGGCAAAGGCACGGTCTCCTCTGGTCTTCAACCGAGACCTAGGTTGCACTAACAGCAGTTGACCCGATGATCTTAGTGCTCTCTTAGGGCTATACAGACGGAGGAGATCAACTAAGTAATTAGGCGCCATATTATTTAGAATTTTATAAGTAAACAATAAGATTTTAAAATCAATTCGATATTTAATAGGAAGCCAATGTAAGTTGGCTAGAACAGGGGTGATGGAATCATACCTTCTAACTGACAGCCGCTGTAGCCCACACTGTTTAAATATGTGCTTTGGTTGTTTAAATTCTCATTTAAATATTCACAGAATGATTTAGTCTTGCAACCTTTAAATGTGTTGGTTTAGACTGTACAATTTTTACTTCATTAAGTAGTAGCGTACACTGCAATGTGTGCTTAACGGTGTATTTATGTTGTTTGCACTTTCCAGCTACTGTCATATGGTGGACTGCTTTCTTACACTGTCACCTTTTACGCTGAGGATGGCTCAGGACTGTCTAATCAGGAGCCTCAGGTGCTAATGAGGGGTGGGACTCTGAGGAAGCTTGCCATATACACTGACATGGTTGCCCCAAGCAATGGTGTCATGACTCAACATGACATCAGGCTGACAGAGGTACAGCTGTACAGCATCATGCTAAAATAAATGCAGAGATGTTTACAAAGAGAACCTGCTCACTGTGTGTGTGTGTGTGTGGTCTGTGTGTGTTACAGCACAAGTGGAAGTATTTTAACTCGGTATCACAGAGGGCGGTGAGTCATGCTGACTTCATGTCTGTCCTCAGTAATATTGAGTACATCATCATCAAAGCGTCTTACGGTACCAGACTGCACCAGAGCAGGTACTTGTAAACACTGTACTACATATTGTACTACACTAACAACTGATTATGGTTGAGGAGAAGAGAAAGAAGGGTGACAGAAAACAATAAACTGTGGGCGAAATAAAATGCCGTAGTCATGTATAAGCACATGGTGAGTAAAAAGGTGGGACTGGAGAAGAGGTGCAAATCCAGTTTATAATTAGGGCTGATCCAGCCCCAAGTTTAAAGCCTAACCTTAAAAATAGATACTGTCTTTCCCACTGGTGGGATAACATTTTGATCTGTAGCAAAATCAAGGAGCAGGTGGAGGTATGCGCTGGAGAGAAAAGGAATTAAAGACAGTAGAAGCGAGACACAATACTTGTATGTGAATGATAGGGAATCAGAGGTAAAGGTGACGATGCAAGGATTAGAGATAGTGAGGGTGGATATGTTTAAATACCTGGAGTCACTCATCCAAAACAACAGACAGTGGAGCTGAAGAGGTGAAGAAAAGAGTGCAAGTGTCAGGGGTGATCTGTGACAGAAGGATAGCAGCAAGCGTGAAAAAGAAAGTTTCACAAAATGGTAGTGAGACCTGCTATGATGTATGGTTTGGAGACGGTGGTGCTGACAAAATGACAGACAGCTCAGGATGAGAGACAAAGTAAGAAAGGCAAGGCTGAGATGATTTGGACATATGACATATTTATCAAAGTATGTTGAAGACGGAGCTGTCAGGCAGAAGAAAAAGAGGAAGATCTCAGAGGATGGATGTGGAGAAGGAGAACAAGAAGAGGGTTGGTGTGACAGAGGACGATGCAGGGGATAGTGTGAGATGGAGGCAGATGATCCGCTGTAGTGACTTCTAAAAGAAGCAGCAGAAAGAAGACCAAGAAGAATCTAAACTGGGCGCTCTTCCACAGGAGATATTTTGTTACATGTCTGTGACCACAAGTCATGGTAGCTGTGACATCACCAGCTTTGCTGATGTAATTTCTTGTGCTGTTTTTTTTAAGGATCTCTAACATTACCATGGAAATGGCAGTGGAGGTGGAGGAGTCAGAAGTCAGAGGAAATGTAGCCAGACTCATTGAGTCATGTGTCTGCCCACCTGGGTACACTGGACTCTCATGTCAGGTAATCACCATGTGCTGGTACAACTGTATACCTGGTGGGGCAGTATGTAAAGCACCCTTCTTCCTCTCCGTGGTTGTGGCTACCGAGGCTATCTAGGTCTGCACCTGGACTTACTCAAGTGAATTAAGCTATCTACCCAAGTTTAACTAAAAGCTTTTCTATTCTATTCTTTTCTATCCTTTTCTATTCAGTTTGTATAAAGACTAACTTACCCCCAGTTCCAAAAAAGTTTGGTTGTTGTGTGAAATGTAAATTAAAAACAGAAGATATTTTATTAACAGTAGAAACATATCTAATGTTTAAACAAAACACTTTATTTCATGAAAAATATTAGCTTATTTTGAACAGCAATATGCCTCGAAAACGTTTGGGTAGAGGCAACATGAGGTTGGAAAAGTAAATAACACTGAAACCAAACAGCTGGAGGAACAGTTTGCAGCTATTAGGTTTAGTGGCAGCAACTCAGCACCTTGACTGGGTATAAAAAGAGTGTCTTAGAGAGGCATTTTCCTACAAGTTCAAATCATTATTCTGAAATTACTAATTGTCCAGTAATTTCAGAATAATGATCGTCAACCTTGAATATCTCGTCATTTACAGTATATATTATCATCAAAAGATTTCAATAATCACGAGTATGCAAGGATAAGACTGAAAATTTATTGGTCCCTCAGGTGCCACTGCATTACAAATAAGCATGTCATAGAAATCACTGTATATGCTCGATCTGCAATCCTGAAATTCATGTTTGAGCTGTGTCATACAAAAAAGAAGCCATGCATACTCATTGTATCGAAAAGCTGCCATCGTCTCAGGGCCAAATTCAAAATGGAGTGAGAGTGAGTGGGGGGGGGAAATGGAGTGAGAAAAAGTAGAAACTAATAGTTTTCTTGAAGTGGTCCGTTTTCTCAGTTTAATCATTTGATATGCTTTCTATGTTCTGTGTTTGGGTGTATGAGATTTGCAAATCACTGCACATTAAAAAAAATAGTTTACACAGTATACCTGCTTTTCTGGAACTGTATTTGTATTTTTATATTTGTATTTGTATTTGTATTTGTATTGTTAGTGGTTTGCACTGTTGTATTACAGCAAGAAGGTTTTGGGGTCAAACCTATTTGGGAGCTTCCTGAGTGGATTTCTGCTGGTGTCTGTCCGGGTTTCTCCAGAAGTTCCAGTGTCCTTGCATAGGCTGTAGACATTTCTGTTAATTAAAATTAGATTATGTCATAAGTATGGATGTGAGGTAGATAAAGCAGAAGTTAAAAATAAAACAGATGTAAAATTAAAAATGGTTTGTACTGTACAGATCTGTCCAAAGGTGACTGTAGCTCAGGCGGTAGAGCAGGTCATCTGCTGATCGGAAGGTTGGTGGTTCGATTCCTGGCTTCCCCTGGTCTGCATGCCAAATATCCTTGGGCAAGATACTAACCCCAAATTGCTCTCCGATGCATCCATCGGAGTATGAATGTGTGTGAATGTTAGTTAGAAAGTGCTTACAAAATGTGAATGGGTGAATGCACAAGTTGTGTAAAGCGCTTTGAGTGCTTAGGAGAGTAGAAAAGCGCTATATAAGAGCCACTCCATTTACCAAGGAAGGGCTTGCATAGAATAGGACAGGCAGTAAGTAGACGAGGTTGGAGATGGACATGAACAGACAGAATGTGCTAAAGGCAGAGAGAAATCCCTGCATGCAGTTCTCTTTGCAGTAAGAAGGGAGATGAAATGCCCACAGCTGAATTATGAGTTTGGCTGGCTCTCCTACACTAAGCAGAACGAGGCCCAGTTCACTTAACTACGTCTACCATCACCAAAGCCATTTCCTGACACATCTCTGCCTCTGTCATGTATCCTTCCACAGGATTGTGATGTAGGTTATTTCCGTCAACCTCAGTCTGAGTTGTCACCGCAGAGCAAGAAGTCAATGTTTGTTCGCCTCTGCGTTCCGTGTCGCTGCAACAACCACAGCGAAAGGTGTGACTCTGAGACGGGAGAGTGTCAGGTAACGCGCTAACACTGATTCATACATGCATTTTAGAGGAGATTGCCAACTAAAGACAGAACCACAGTCAGCACAGAATATCAAGAGACTGCAGAATTTAGTAGAGTCTGTATTTTTTCACACAGGACTGTAAGCATCACACCAGTGGACAGAGCTGTGAGAAATGTGCCTCAGGTTATTATGGAAGTGTCAAAGGCTCCATCGGCGACTGTTCATCGTGTGCATGCCCCCTGCTGAACAACAGGTGCACACCTTCATCGAGCTTCTTGCGCCTCATTTCTTAATGGTTCTTAAAATGTGTGCAATTATTTTAAATGTCACAGTTTTAAAATAAATGCTGGAGGAATTAGATATGTTGGTATGGCTATTATATAAAATAAACCTCATTAGGCCTATGATGCTTATTATATAACAGGCTGTTAAGATACATGAGCTAAGTTAAGCATGTGTCTTTTAGGCCCTGCTCCTAAACAGCAAATAGTGGAAACCTTATATCAAAGTAACTTAAAAAACTTGTTTCAACTGACAAACAGTCCAAAATACAAACATACTTACTATTTTAAAATGTTTATTAATGCCTGGATATCACACAGAATTGTGGTATTGATCAGTATTAATATTTGTCATTGAGCACTGGTTGTAAACCTGAAGAAGTTCATCTGGTTTGAGTTGATTTAACTTTGACATGTTGTTCTTTCTGTATGTGTGCAGCTTTAGTCCCACCTGCATTTTGGAAGGAGCAGCAGGTGATTTCCACTGCACCGCCTGTCAGCCTGGCTATGAAGGGAGATACTGTGAGAGGTGAGATTATTACATCACATCTGTCTTTAGACCCTTTGTTATAGACTGAAGTTGTCATCTAATTAATGCAACTTTTATTGTAAAAATTTGCTTGCTGTGATTTCACACTGCCATCCTCCAGGTGTTCTGTTGGTTACTATGGTAACCCATCAGTACCAGGCGGTGTGTGTTCACAGTGTAGTTGCAGTGCATGGGGCTCTCTCCACTTGCTGTGTGACGTGCTGACTGGAGAGTGTGAATGTAAGCATGGGGTCAAAGGTCAGTCATGTAATGAGTGTGAAGAGAGGAACATCTTCCAGGAAGGCGAGTGCGTGTGTGAGTAAAAATACAATAGACACACACACACACACACACAAACATGAGACATGCGACTAACATGTTCTTTTTTATTTCCAGCATGTGATGACAAATGTACTGGCATCTTGTTGGATGACCTGGATGAGTTGCACAATCACTTCCTGTTTTTCAACATGAGTACCATTGCCATGTCATCATACCGGCAGTTGTGGCTGCTGGAGAATCAGACCAGAGAAATGCAGGTACAAAAATGTGATTAAGTTGTTGATCGTGTCGAGATGTACGTCAAACTGAAATAATGACGACATGTCTCTCCAGGTGGTGTCTTCACAGAACAACTCTGTTATGGTGTCCATGTCCAGAGTGGAAGAAGGCCTAAATTATATGACCTCTGAGCTCGGCTCTCTACTGCAGCAGGTAGGCACACCCGCCTGTCTGCTAAAGGTTCATTACACCACTTTCTGTGTGTCACTCAAAGTGTTTTCCCCTCTTTGGTTTTTACTATAATACATTGCACGTTTCAAACAATATGAGAATGTTCAGTCTGATTTTTGGTCAAATGTGTCTGAGGCAAGTGCAACAAAAGTAAAATACAAGAAGAAGGTACTGGGTCCTGGAACAGTGGATAACATGGAGAATTTGCAGTAATTTTAGAGCTAGCTGCTAGCCAGTTCTGAACACTTTAGTACTCTCCACATCTGATAACTGACTGGTCCTTTAAAACTTAAAAAAAGAAAAGAGTGACACAAGCACAGTGTGAATCTAATCATATGGAGCTGAGTTGTATTTTTCCCATCTCCTGATTGGCTAGGTCAACAGTCTGTCTAACGATGTCCAGATAGTGGGCGTGTCCACAAACAACAGCTTTTACCAGGGTGCGCTCCTGTTGGCGAGCATCAGCAGACTTCAAGACAACATTCAAAGTAAATAACAACAGAATATCAGAATGATGAATAATGAATAATTAATGACACCACAGAAACAACAAAGACACCATAACCAACAGAAAACAAGCTGCTTTTAATCAAACATGAAAACTGTAATTGATGTAGTGCTTCAGAGGGAGGAAGCACACCTGAATCAGACTGCAGAGGAAGAACTGGGTTCAGCCAATCAGACGCATCTGCTGGAGGACATGGAGTCCATATTAAACAGTATCAAAGATGTAAACCTAACAGCTGCAGAGGCTGTAGCCAATCAGGAGCTCAGGTCTGTTTGATCAACATAGCAATATAGTTGATAAACAAACACACAAGGACAGCGGTAACATGCTCTCTCTCTCTCCAGCCTTTCAGAGTCTCTCTTTCAATCGGTGCAGATCGACTTCCTGTCCAGCAGGGTGGCCACTGACGACAAACTTGGCCCTCTCTCCACTTTACTTACTGCTGACATTAAAACACTGCAACGTGCAAACACAACGCTGAATGACGCAGTGCAGCAAAACATAGAAACAAACATTCTGCTGGACACTGCACACACATTGCTGCAGCGATATCAGGTAAGTCCACATACACAGACCACAGGCTGAAATGAAATTACTGGATTGCTCTCTTAAAATGCTCCTGACTACTAAAGTCAAACTGGAACTGCAGAGCACACATGCAGTTTGGATCACCTGAAGGCCTTTCAGGAAACTTTTAGAACAGCCTGATAATATAACCTCGACATAACATAAAATAAGTAAATGCATTAACTAGTTTTTGAGCATTGCGTGGAGTTTGTTGTGTTCAAAAAAGCCTTGTAGTCAAAAGCACTAAGAGGTCAGTAAGACTAGAGCAGAGCTCAAGTTTTTTTCTGCTATTTCTCTGCTTTATAAAACATGCGTGACATTATCTTAGCATTCTTCTGAAATTCAAAGGTGTCTTTTTGTTACTCTTTTTCTCTCTCTTTCTGTCAGTCTGGCCATCAGAACCTAAGTGTGGCGTGTCTGTCTTTGGACTCACAAATGGAGGACAGCCAGCTGTTGCTTGAAGATGCTGTCATATTGACAGAGGAGTTAACAAACCACACCAGAGTAAGAGAAACTATAGTAGTTAATAATAAAGCTTTCCAGCAGATGCTTGCCATAATAATTATGTCACATTGATCAGCAGGTTGAGGTGTTGGCTGCTGAGCTGGATCAGTGGCGCCCCCTTCTGAGGAAACAGGTGAATGGTTTGGTAATGGGGCTGAAGAAAAACGATGCTCTGGAGAATGTTTACCGTGCAGAGAAACATGCCCACCTGCTGCAGACCTATGCTCGCTCCTTGCACAGGTATTTTGTGTTCATCTTCCTCTGTTTGTGTGCTCCTGCTGGGTTTTTTTCCCCACTGAAATAAAAACTCTTCTCTCTTAGTTCTCTGTCATCATCGTGTAACATGTCTCAGAATGGCGGTCAGCTGGCTCAGTTTGACAGTGACATCACAGAACGAGTTGACTCTGCCCATCAGATGGCTTCAGTTGCCCTAGTTTCTGCCTCCTTAGCTCTAAACATGGTATGTCTGTATTTAGCCTGAGACAGAGGTGCAATAAGATAAATGAGAGGCTGTTGGTATGCAAATGTATAACACCTACATTTACTTATATTTCAGACTGTCCAATTGGAGCAGCCACTGTCAGAAGAAGGCAGAGCAAAGCTGGAAGTTTCCTCTGCTATTTTGGAAGAAAGCCGAAGAATCAGCAGTGCGGCTGAAGGTGTGATAATGTTTCTGTTTCTGAAACAATGACATGCACATCAGCCATGTGTGGACTGAATTACAGCTACTTTTAGATGAAACTTGACTTTTTCCTCTTTGTTTTATTTAGACCTGCAGCTGAATGTTTCCATGGTAACTATCAGACTCGGACTTGTCAGAGACAGTGTTCATAACTCCAGCTTCCTTCTCCGTCAGCCCATCAAAGCGTTACAGAGCCTTTCAAATGGTAAGAGGACTGATACTCATGATGTATGAATGCACTGACGGATTGAAACAGTGATACTAATCTTGTCCACCAGGTTCTTCTGAGGCATTGCAGCAGACCCAGATTCAGGCTGCAGCAGCACACTCCAAGTTGCAGGAGGCGCTGCAGCGGCTGCAGAAACTCAGAGAACAGCTGAAGGATTCTTCTTCTTTGGTGGAAAACACTAACAACACACTGAGGGAGACCAGTCAGCTGGTGACTCTTACACACACTGCAGGTTTGTCATTGAGATTTTACACAAATGAGTTGGTTTCATAAAAATCCAAATCTTTAGCCTAACTCTTCCTGTTTCCTGTGCTCTCAGCCAATGAGATGCAGCATAAGATGGAGGAGGCAGAGTATCGTACACAGCATCTGATGGACAGAATAAAGCCAATGAGAATGTTAGGAGAAACGTTGAGCAGAAACTTGTCTGACATCCGGGAGCTGATCTATCAGGCTCGCAGACAGGCAGCGTCGGTAAATAAACACTCACACAATGGCTTCTATCACTGTCCCAAAATTAGCATAGATATCTACAAAACTCTATAGGTTGTTAAACAGGAAAGAAATGAACAGCAAACAGTGTAGATACCAACCAACCTAAACCACAGAATTCTATATTATGACATCTGTGACAATGATTATCCACAACAACAGTTATTTCAAGGCACTTTACATTGTAAGATAAAGACCTCACAATATTCTCTTGATAATGCTGGTGTTGTGGTTTAACATCATCAGATTAAGGTGGCACTGCAAGCGGACAGAGGCTGTGTTCGTTCCTACAGACCATCGATTCAGTCCAGTAACTTCAACACTCTGAATCTGATCGTGAAGACGACCACTCCAGATAACCTGCTCTTTTACCTGGGCAGCAACACTACGGTAAAGACAATAACTTGCTGTTAATGACTAGTAACAGAAATGGTTTTGTTCTGGATTCAAACTGAAGCTGTTGTTTCAGATGGACTTCTTGGCTGCTGAGATGCATAATGGACAGGTTTCTCTACTGTGGGATGTGGGCTCTGGCAGCACCCGGCTTGAGTTTCCTGGACTGGATATCACCAACAATAGATGGACAAAGATCAATGTTACACGGTAAAAACACACTAAACGATCACAACTAATCAGACGATTGAAGATGCAGGTGAATATAGGCTCACAGCTGTGTTTGTGTCTGTCACAATGTCATGATCCTGGCAGATTTGGAGCACATGTTGCACTGTCAGTCCATCAGCTGGATTCTGAGTCAGCTCTGTTGCCAGCGGTAACAGCAACATCACCAGGAACCTTCCAAGTTTTAGACATCGACAAAAACAGCTTTGTTTACATCGGAGGGCTGGGACCTCATACACAGGTAATATTGGGACAGTTATGCAAGTGTGTGTGCAGGTGAAGCAGGGCTAACTCAATGTGTTTGATTTCAGTGGCCTGCGGCACTGCGATCGACCACCTTCCAGGGCTGCCTGGGTGAAGTTTCACTGAATGAGCAGAACATTGGACTCTGGAACTATAACCATAGAGAAGGAGAGTGTGGCGGCTGCTTCAGCAGGTACTCACACAAGTTTTAACATATTTACATGTACACAGCACTTACATGCACGCAACACAAACACGTGTTACACCCACAGTTTGTTAAATCTGCACATTCCCTATGCAAATTCTGACCTGTATTTTGTGTCACTCACAGTCCCCAAGCAGAAGAAACTTCCTTTCACTTCGATGGATCTGGCTATTCAGTGGTCCAGAAGTCTCTGCGGTCTACTTCTACGTTCATCGTTTTGCAGTTTAAAACTCTGTCTCCGGTCGGATTGTTGCTGTACCTGGCCTCCAACGACACTGTACGACACACACATTTACAGTCTTTGCTGGGCTTCTTATTGTTAAGGAGACATACACATACCTCACTTTCTGTCACCGACAGAGAGACTTCCTGTCCATGGAGTTGGTGGACGGGCGTGTTCGTTTAACCTTTGACCTCGGCTCTGGTGCTCTGATGCTGACCTCCAACAGGAAGTACAACACCGGAGTGTGGTACAAAATCACACTGCAGAGGAACAAACGCAAAGGTACTACTATTACTCCTAGTAATACTCCTGCTGTTACTTCTGTGTCCACACTGCTAAATGTTATTTCACATTTTTCTGTGTGGCCAGGTTACTTGTCCATTATGGCAGCTGACCAGTCATCGGAGAAGGAAGTGTTGGAAGCAGACTCTCCTGGAAAGGCCTCTGACCTGAACCGCTCCGATCTCGACCCTATCTTCATTGGTGGATTTCCTGCTTCCAGACCAATCAGGTGAGTTTTTGAAGACAAAGGTGATTATAATACAGCCGGACAGGTTTGTGTTAACTGTGTTATCACCTGTGAATGCCATCTCTCTGGTTGCTAGGCGACAAGTAGCATCCCGGTCTTACGTGGGGTGTATAAAAAATGTGGAGATTGCTCGGTCCAATTTTGACCTGCTAAGGGATGCACATGGTGTCAGGAAAGGCTGCATACTCAAGGTAAGCTCAGACTATACAAGCCCTAGTTAGCCCAGTTCTACCTGTTGAAAGAGTTTTTCTTCAAATGCTCGCTAACGGGGCATCATCTGATTGTTGGGGTTTTCTCAGGATTATTGCGGGGTCTTTAGATTAGAATGTAAAGCACCTCAATGCAACTGTTGTGATTTCTGCGCTACATAATTAAAACTGAATTAAATTGAATTAAAAATTTGCAGAATCCACAAGACTTTTGGAACAACGTCCTTTAGACAGACAAGATCAAAGTGGAGATGTTTGCCTATAATTCACACTACCATGTTTGGTAAAAACCAACACAGAAAATCAGGATACACAACTCATAGCAACTTTCAAGCATGATAGTATAGGAGTGATTATTGGGGCTTGTTTTGCAGTAACAAGACCTGGGCACCTTCCAGTCATCAAGTCATCCATGTATTCTATGTATTCCATGACTCTGTATTCTAGAGTCAAACACGAGGCCGTTTCCACAACAGCTAAGCTTGGTCCAAACTGGGTCTTACAACAGGACAATGATTCCTAAGCATGCCAGGAAATCTATTCAGTTGAATTAATTTCTTTTTTTTTCAATTTTTCAGTTTTCTGTATATAGCACCAATTCACAACAATAGTGGCCTCAAAGTGCTGTTGCAGGGTCTTTATCTCACAATATTAGAAAGAATCCCCAAGAATGAGTTAAGCCCCTATGAGCAAAAGAACATTGGGAAGACAGGAAAATCTCTCTCTTAAGGGGAAGAAAGCTCCAGCAGCACCAGGCTCAAGAAAAATATCGTCATCCGGTGCATACAGCAGCTTAACTAAGTTACCAGTGAAACTCCAGGACCTGATTGAAACACTATGAAAGAACCTTAAACAAACAAACCCACAAACCTCCTGAACTGAAGGAATAATGGGCCAAAATTAATCCACAATCACGCAAGAGACTGAAAAAGAAAATGATTATTTTTTATTTATTAGTTATTGCTGCTAAAATTGTTTCTACGTGCTGTTGTATTACAGGGTTTAATTAATTTTCCTCAAGGCTGCACAGAATACTATATTGACTGATCTCTGTGTGCATTTGTGTGCTGCCCTGCCTGACTCCATCTCTATTCATCTCAAGTCTCTTTTGAGATCCAAGCCACTAATAAACTAATACACACATGTTCTAATAAATACATGTACTGACACATATAATAATGCACATTAATCCACTGACTTAAAGTCCTTGGATGACAAGTAATTTTCAACTTGTAAATTTAGACAGAACTGATGTTAATTTGAGAGCGTGATGGTAACTGTCCAACAGTTATTTCATTGGCTTCCAGTACTACTGTGAAGAACCTTAGAGTTGTTTTTGACCTTCAATACACATATAAAATAAATATGTAGAACTTTCTGTCACCCCCAGCAGGTCACAGCAGATGGCTGCCCCTCCTTGAGCCTGGTTCTGCAGGTTTCTTCCTGAGGGTTTCCTTCCCACTATCCCGAAGTGTTTACTCAAAGGGGGTCATCTGACTGGTTACAAAGCCACTGCCTTTGTTACTTTGAGGCTGGACAAAGCAGTGAGAGAAAGCTCATATTTATTTTAGCTTCTCTTCATTGGCTCCCTGTAATTGAATTTAAAATCTTTCTTCTCACATACGAAGTCTTGATCAGAACTCATCATATCTTAAAGACCTTTTTAGTATCATATTATCCAGATAGACTACTTTAGTACTTGGCTCTCAGTATGCAGGGAAGCAGAGCCTTCAGCTGTCAGGGCCCTCTCCTGTAGAACAAAATCCAAATTTAGATTCAGGACATTGGACACCCTCCATACTTTTAGGATTAGACTTTGGAATCTCCATTTTGAAATAACTATTAGTTAACACTGGAACAGGTGTCCTTGAACCATTCAGGCTCAAACTACTGATGAATTACCCATGATGCACTGGGCATTTGTTTTCTACTTTCCTTGTTTCACTCCTGAACCACTTACATACAACTACTGCAACATTAAATTGTTTCTTCTCCGCTCTGCGGTTTGTGTTTTGCCCTTGTGTCTCTGTGCTCTTTTTTTCCTCTTCTCTTTCCCCTAAATCCCTCAACCAGTTGTTGTAGAATGCTACCCCTACCCTGAGCCTGGTTCTGCCAGAGGTCACTTCCTGTTAAAAGCGAGTTCTTGCTGCCCTGTAACTGTTGCCAAGGGTATTGTCTGATTTTGGGGGTTTTCTCTCTAATATTGTACTATCGAAATCTTAGATTTTTAAGTGCTTTGAGGTCACTTTTGTTAATTTTTAATGAACACTGATCACTCATAGGATACCAACCTTGATTGATTAACAGGTTAGTTTTTTGATTAATGTATTGACCAGGCGGTGCGAAGTGTGTCCCTATTGGCCGGAGGCTATGTTCAGATCACTCCACCATCGTTTGGTCAAGAAGCAGAGTTGCTCTTCTCCTTCTCCTCCAACAACCAATCAGGGGTCCTGCTGGCTGCTTTCAGTGATGACCGCTCACACAAACAGGTGAGACTGATTTAGGTCACATGTATACCAAGTCTATTTGAACTAACAAAGCTATGTGAGTGACACTGTAACCTGAATTTTTCTATGTGTTTGTATGTGCAGCACTTCCTATCTGTTCACCTAGTCTCAGGAGCATTGGAGGTGGAGCTTGGAGAGGTGGGCGGAGCCACACGTAAGGTAACTGTGGTAAAGCCTGATGGAGGATCCTTCAATGACAGAATGAAACATTCTGTGATCATTACAATCAACAAAAAGTAAGTATTAGCATAAAATGCTCACTTTTCTCCTTTTTCTCACATCTCACCTGTCTGGCCTTTCTTAACTGTCTTTCAGGTCAATCTCAGTGCAGATTGATGAGGAACATAAGAAGCTTGTGTCCCTGTTGCCGGGTGTATTTTCTCGGCTGTCTCCAGCCTCTCTATTTATTGGTGGGCTGCCTTCAAGCAATGAGGCCCGTCTACCAATCAGAGTGCAGAAATTATCTAGGTTGTTCAAAGGCTGCATCCAACACCTGGTAGTTGGCAGAGCGTAAGTGTTTTACACATCCAAGTTGTGTCCCAATTCAACGACTGCATATTTCCAAGACTGCTTGCCAAAAGCTTCTTTGAATACACCCATATGAAGGCACCAGGAAATGCAGTTTACACATGTGTCCCTATTTTCTGACAACACTTCTTTTTGAATCAAAGAAATCAAAGCTTTCATTTCCAAACTTAAGATATTCAAAGGCTGATTTATATCTGTTCCCAGACCTTTTAAAGCCAGTTGGGTAGCTGAAATGTCAGGCAGTTTCCCCCTGACTATCAGATCTACAATTTGCGAACTTCAGAAGAGGTTGTTTTGCCAAGAATGTCCTTCAAGAAGCCTGGAGAGCTTTTCTTGAAGGATACCTAAAGAACTTACAGGAAATCATGCCGAAGAGAGTTAAAAGACTAAAGACTAAAGTTGGTCATACTAAATACTGACTTTAAAATTCTTTTTTGACCTTATATACTGTATTTCCATGATTGTTTGCAAGTTTCAGTAATTTTCATACTTTCTTAACCAAATATAAAGAAATGGGGATTGGCTCAAGACTTTTGCATAGTACTGTACATCAGACACCAGCAGCAGAAGCAGCTTTAAGTCAGAAAAGAATAAATGGGATTTATGGATCTCGGCCAAAAAAATGTAAAATTATTTTAGGGTGGGTCATGATTGTTATCTGCTGCTATCAGTGTTACCTAGGAGTCAGGTTTTAATTTTGTGGCTCTGTGCAGGCTTGTTGACCTTTCAGGAGCTCTGAGATATGAGGGGGTGAAGTTTGACAAATGCGTCTTGGAGGAGAAGGCTGGGGATGTGCTCCTTCCTGATGACCAGGATGTAAATGTAACTCCAGACCCTACTCATTTACCTCTACCTCAGCCCACACAAGTGGGTGCCCTGTCACCTGAAGGTCTAACGGTAATTACTATTTTCATTATTACTTATTCTCAGTGTGTTCATTTTAATTGGTGAATTTAATCAATATGTCTGTTTTTATTGATTCTTGGTTTTTGATTTATGTGTGTGATGCAGTGTGCATCAGATGGGGAGTTGACCTTTGTGCCGTCAGCAGTTCAGTTCGGCTCGTCCAGACACAGTCACATGATCTTCATCATCAACCCCAGCACAGTCAGAAAGAGGTGAGTTTCCATAGCAACGGAGGCAACTCTCAGGTCACAGAGGGGACAGGTCACTTCTTCTTTGTATAACACTCCATCTCTGACTCTGCTGTGTTGTGTTTCTGTCTCACTTTTGTCTCCACTACTGTGTCTGTTCCCTTCCTCAGTGTGTCGGTGAGGTTGTTATTTCGAAGCTGGGCCCTGGACGGGTTGGTCCTCCTTCTCTCTGACTCCAAGCAGATGGACTTTGTTGTCCTCAGCCTAAAGGGGGGGAGGCTGATGATGTCAGCTGATCTGGGGAAAGGCCCGGCCTCCATCACCTCATCTGTAGCTGTTAACAATGGAGAGTGGCACACTGTGAGTTAACTGGACATGAGGCACTATAGACGCATCAATGTCAAACTCAGTAAATTTCAAGCTGAGTATGTTTGAGGTTTTGGTGTTAAGACAAAAATATCTTGGTTTGATGCTGTGGTGTTCACCGTGTCTCAGGTGGTTGCAGAGGTGGGCCGGCGGTTGATGTCAGTGTCTGTCAACAGTTTGAAAACCGAATCCATCTCAGTCAAAGGAAATCAGCTGGATGTGGACAATAAGGTTTTCCTAGGAGGGACACCTCACACTATGACCAGCAGGAGAATCAGAGTATGATTGTTTCTATTTTTTTCACTGTTAAACACAAAAGGCACAAACATTATTACCACAAATACATCAAATAATTTTATTTGACGTTTTACAAAATACATTTATTAAAGTATTTTATGTACCTGGAAGAGAAACTCTTGAGGTGTTGAACATCTTTTGCACGAGTGTCCTGATTTCACAGGAAGGAGATAGCACTAAGAATTAATATGTAGACAGATTTTCTTTACGCACATTTTTGAAACTCACAGGTAGCTGTAACATTCTCATAACTAAGTTATCATAGCCGTGTTAGTCAGAGGAAATACAGGCGAGCCATGTAATTCTGACTCTATCGGAAATCTCTCCTCCTTTCTGTTCACGTGTGTCTCCACCTGTCTGTACACCTGTCTTTGTTCCTGTTTGGCTCTCAGGATAGCAGCAGTTTTCCAGGCTGTGTTGGGTCCATCAGTCTGAATGGTGTCATGCTGGATATGTCTAAGCCTGCTTCACAACATGATGTCACATCCTGTTTCACCAGAGACCAGATAGGAAGTTACTTTAATGGAAGTGGATACGCTGAAATGAGTAAGTTAAACTTAAAGACAAAATCATCTGCGCTGAAGCTGAGATGCAAACTTATCACTATGATTAGTATAGAAGGTAACAGCCTATAGTCTGTACAGCTTTTGCCTATAGTTCATATGAGAAGCTACTTTTGGCTGCTTCATTATTGGGCCACAATTTTGAAAGCCTTTTTTTTAGGTAGTTGGAGCAAGAGTTATCATGTTTGGACGATTGGTGTACCGAGATATGAACAAATGAAAGCACGTTTTCATTAACAAACTGCATTCATATTCTGTATAGGTGGGATGCACAGACTGTTGCTAATTGTTGTCAAGTTACAGCAATTAAAAACATGTTCTAAAAGCCACCAACTGCAAAAACACAGAGATCCACTTGAGAACTAACATTCATTTTTGTTGACTTCGGTCTATGGATGGGAATTGATAAGAATTTAGCGATTCCGATTACATTGTTAATATCACTTATCCATCAATTTCTTATAGATTTTAATTGGGTTCTCATTAGCTTCATCATCGCTAAGAAGCATATCAAAAGCATTGTTACGGGTTACATTACTTTGGTGTTTTTCCATAAAATAACCTGAAACGCATTGTTTATATTGGTAAATAACCAATATAAACCTGAGGCTACAGACCAACACAAATTCCTATTCTAATGAGGACACACATAACTTATTTTTTGGGTATGAACTCAAAGCTGACAGTACAAAGACAAAAACCAGAACAAAGAGACTTTAACACAGTGATTCTACTTCAGAAACATGAACAGGTAGAAACGGGCTGCCGCCTGACTGCTCATCTCTGCGTTTTGTTACCTGTTGAAGTTCAGGGTCTGGCTGCTGGGGTGGGGTTGGCATTCATTAACATCACTCTTGGGTTTTGGCTAGCTTAGCTCTTTGCAAGCACTTGCACAGACGGCATGCTAGCACTGAGGTTGTGTTAGCAGCATAATGTAGTTTGCACTTTACCATCACGCTCTCATTCTTTCGTGCAATAAAAATAAAAGTAATCTCCATATCCATTGCTGTAGATTCCTCCTCCGGCAATGAACTGAAATAAGCCGTTTATAGTGCAGGTGGCTGTAATTACTTAATGGTTTGTGCAATGCTTTTGTAAAAAAAAAAAATTAAATTGAAAGTCTGCATTTTAGTTACTTCTTGTTTGATTGATACAAAATCCACTAGTTTTTTGTACAGAGGCAAAACTACAAAAAAAGTGGCATTGTCCAAAAACGTATGGCTCTAGCTGCACGTCACATACTAGACAGGTGTTGGATCGCTGTCTCTAACTGTGATTAAGCTATGATCTAATTACATGCTGTTTGCATCTACAGTGCATGATGGGTATAAGGTTGGCTCTGACATGACAGTCTCTCTGGAGTTTCAAACAAGCCAATCAGAATCAGTGCTTCTGGGAATCAGCAGTGCGAAAGTGGATGCTGTGGGACTGGAGATAATCAACGGACAGGTGAGCAGAGACACTCCATTCCATGCATTATGTAAACAGTAATAGGCCTAATGCTAAACCCCAGGAATTTAATTATCTAACTGAGCGAGCTGCCACATGTTTTCCAGGTATCTTTCTAATAGCTGCAGTAACATCAGAGCTTCTGTTATTTTTGGTTCCATCTTTTTGATTAAAGTAATAGATGTGTAGAAAAAGATTGTACAAATCAAGTTTTAAATATGCAAATTAAGTTTTATTTGTGTAAATAAAGGTGTACCTGTGTTTCTCCTCAGGTGGTTTTCAACGTGAATAATGGGGCAGGTCGAGTGTCAGTGCATTCTGTTGGCCAGATGCTATGTGATGGACAGTGGCACCGCCTGCTGGCCCAAAAAACCAAACACGCCCTCAGCCTAACTGTAGATGAGCGAACTTACACCACTGCAAACCCATACCCACAATCCACCTCTGCTGAAACTAATAACCCCATCTTCCTGGGAGGATATCCAGGTAAGACCCTTTGAACATAAACAGATTTTTTTTTTTAAAAAGATGAACACACTTAATAATAATTCTAACCTGTCCGTCTCTCTGCTGCAGCTGGTGTCAAACAGAACTGCCTGTCAATCAGCTCCAGCTTCAGAGGTTGTCTAAGGAACCTGCAGCTCTTGAAGTCTCACCTGACCAAGACCCTTGATCTGAGTTCTGCTCACTTCCTGTTGGGAGTAACCCCTAATTCATGCCCCGTTTCCTAGCAGTGCCAAGAAAACATGCTGGATTATGTCACAGAGCAATATCATTGATTGATGGGCTGTGTATTGTGAATGCCTCTGCTGATTATTCCTGTGAAATTTGATTCTCTGTAGTCTGAACTTGAATGATTAAAGATCATCTTAAAACTAACATATTCATATTTTTTCTTTTCTGAGCAGAGCAACTTCAGTAACTTCTGTCTGTAAATATGAACAGTCATTAAACCATAGAAGAAACATATTCCTGGTGATCAGTTTGAGTTTTTGAGTAAAGGCACATTTCATATTTAAGCTCATCATTAAAAAGGAGGCGTTATCTGTCTGTAACCTAAGGGAGCATTTTATGTTTAGACATCTGCTGAGGCCATCCTTTTCCATCTACCCATTTTCATAAATGCTTATCTAATTCACTTAGGTGGAGGGTCCAGTCTATCCCAGAGGTAACAGAGTGATCGATGGGGGTACGATCCGGGGAAGGTTGATGGGAGAGTTATTTGAGAGTAATTCTAGTTTATTCTATTAAAGGGGTGTCAAACAAATTTCATATCTCAGCTATTAATGGCCCATCGGTATGTTGGAGCTGAATCTTCAGCCCTGCTGAGAATCCAGGTGGCGGGACTTTACTTTGATGGGCACACCATGTGGTCAATCACATGCAAAGACAGACTGGGATCGTACCATTATGTGATGCTGCTCATAAAATGAGCAGCATCTGGCTGCATTTCAGTGATATTGGAGACTGCAAAGCTGAGTGCAGAATTTATAAACTTAGGAGCGGGCTAAAGTGATACCTGTTTTTATTTTCAGCTATTATCCATTGTGGAGGACAACACATTTCAAACTTGTCCAGGCCATGTGTGTTCTCCCTAGTAGGAGTAAATGCATAAAAATAAGGCTTTGATTAAAACAATGCATAAAAAATTGATCATTGAAAAAGCCTAAATTTACAGTTCAGTATTGAATATTCCATAAAATAAACTAAAATAAGATTTACACAAAGTGTCTTTGAATGGCATGTAGCACAGAGAAATGGCTCAGTGTTCAGTCATGGTTCAGATTTCTTTGTCACAGCAGCCTTTTCTTTATCATGCAGAAAAACAGTTAAATGTGTAACTTCTTTCACTGGTCCAGCCCACTAAAGATCAAAGTGGGCTCTATGTGGCCCGTGATGTAAAATAAGTTTGACACCCCTGGTCTATTGTGTTTTTGGTATTCACTTACATAGAGTGTGGGATTGCAACCCTCCATTAAAACCAACAGCACATAATTAGACACGAATGACCCCATGCTAGGTCAAATGCTGATTGGTTGGAAAGTGGGACAGAACTGAAATGGGACCCATGTTACATTTTAACACATAGAGGGTGTGACAGACACACACGTACCGACGCGCGCACACACACACACACACAAAAGAACGAATTGTATAGGCTGTACTATAGGTTATAAGTTTCTTCTTCTTCTCTCCAGCTGGGTAAGGTAGCACAGCTAGGTTGTTTGTGACACAGTTCCCGTGCTGACAGTAAACAGCTACAACATGTAAACAATGATCTGCAAAGTGTAGGCTCTGCACAGGACTAATGCAAAACTACATAACAGGGGGAGTGATTGTATATAACATGAAACAAAGAGAGTAAATACCCAGAAGGAATGATCAGTGGGGATCTCTCAGTATGGTTTTTCTGTAACGTCAGATTCACATGAGTGAATCTCCAACATTTCCTGGTTCTGCCCTGACCCTGTTAGCCATGTTTGCTGCAATGAATTGGTAAAACTTCTCCATTGGTGCCAATGCTGCACCAATCAGTCTATCAGTCTTCCGCCATTCTCTTCTTACTCATGAACGGGACCCAAAGATACTTCAATTCCTCCACTTGGAGCAACTCATCTCTGACCTGGATTGGGTACTTCAACCGTCTGTGGGTCAACTTTGGAGGTGCTAATGCTGCGTTCCATTTACCTCGGAAGTTGGATGTCAGAGCCAAGAGTGACACCACTCCTGAGTCGACAGCGCTTGGAAGCTGCTCCAGTAGTAAAATTGGAAAAGCAAGGAAAGATAGAATTTGTTTTGCTCTTGCTGAGCAATCTTGCATAACACCTGTTGTTGGTTTATTTTTGTTTGTAGAGTCAGTTCTCTGTGCAAGACAACAGTGGTAGTACAGATTAAAAGTTTTACAGTTTTACTCCTGTTTATGTGCACTGCCACCATCCTGAAGCAAGATTCCAGTTGGAAAATCTGGCTAAGAAAATGAAAAATACCGCAGGTGTTTTTTCATCACTGCAGCCAGGCAGACAAAGCTACAACTCTGTTGAGCCAAGAATTCCTTTAACATTAATAATCATGAATTTCTTCATAAATAAAATTTTACCATTTAGAGAAAAACTGTATGACATCCCAAAGACATGTCAAAATGTACAGCTACTTTAAATCCTATTGATATTTATTTAGACTGTTCTCTCCAGTTCATCTTTCTGAGTAATTTCACTTACTACTTCATTCAAGCCATTCAAGCTGTTCACGTTCTATTAGACCCCATTCCTACAAAAAATCCTACAATTAATTAATGCTTTAATATTAAATATGATCAAAAACCTATGTATTACAGGCCTTTGGGGTGGCTTTAATTCAAAACATTCCTGAAAAAGCCATCAGCTGTCTTAGGCCAATCTCCAACCTTCCATTTATCTCAGACATTCTTGACAGAGTAGTCGTAAAACACTGATACCCTGGAAGGAATGTTTTTTTTTTAAAGAATATCAGTCAGAATTCCAAATTCATCACAGTACAAAAACAGCACTTGTAAAGGTTACAAAATATGTTCTCTTAGCTTGTGTTTCTTCTTCACTTCTTTACCTTTCTCACTCACTATGTCATCTTTATACACCTCTCTGCATTTAATCATTAGTTGTGTGTAATCTCTGGCTCTCTTCCACAGCGTGTCTTTGTCCTGTGTTCCTCCCCTCATCCCCAACCGGTCACGGCAGATGGCTACCCCTCCTTGACCCTGGTTGTGCCAGATGTTTCATGTTGTTAAATGGGGGTTTTTCCTTCCCACTGTTGCCAATGCAATTGCTCATAGGGGGTCAACTGGTTGTTAGGATTTTCTCTGTTTTCTATTATTGTAAGGTCTTTACCTTGGAATATAAAGTCACTGAGGCAACTGTTGTTGGGATTTAGTGCGAGATATAAAAAAGGAAAAAAAATTAATGGGTCGTTTTGGCAACATAGTGTATATATCAAGATGGTGCTGGAGTGATGGCAGCCTTTCCAAGTAGCTCTGCAACACCGCACCTTTTCTTAACTTTAACTTTTTTAGAGTAGGCTTTCAAACTTTATTTCACTTTCCTCTAGTTACTCTACTTTCTACCTCTTAACATAGCGATACGAGATGGATAATGCACTTTTTAAAACTACTGGAACCAGCTCCTTCATCTATTCGAGAGCGGAGCTGCTGGCACTAAACACAAAGACACAGACCGGCATGCAACACAACATCCCGGCCGAGCTAAAGAGGAGCTACAGAGGCTGCAAGGCTGGAGCGAGGAAAGTGGATCACCGAAGGCGATTCAAACCATCAATCCCGACAGTGATAATGGGCAACGTGAACTCGCTACAGAATAAGATTGATGAACTGTTTGCTCTGAACAACCACCGACTCTACCGTGAGTGC